>JAQGCX010000414.1:0-17253 GCA_034700205.1 Plectus parietinus | reverse complement strand
TAAAAAATTGTTCACATTTGTGCCTCCAACGGAATTTTGGAAATTCCAAATATTTTTTGCACTATTGGGTATTGGGTATACTATTGCTATTGCTATTGGGTTGTAACTATTGCTATTGGGTATTGGGTTCCATTCACTATTGGGTATTGTTACATGTCTAGTCAAAGTAAGATTAGAGACAATGTAAATTGGCGTATGCGGCGTACCAACAGTTTGAGACGAAACCAAAATCAGCAACGCAAACAGTGTGCAGAGGAGCATTCCGATCGGACGAGCTGGCAGTTACTGATGGGGAAGTAGTGGAAGCTGCAGCCGTTTTTGTGCCCGCCGCTCGCCTGACACATCTTATCTTCCTGTAAATGTCATGCACGAGCAAGCCAAGAATTTTTCGCGAGTGCCACGACTGACGCTGAACACGATAAAATATTTTCTCGAACCAATTACCTACTACATTTTTGTTATGCATTCTTTGTGAGACCGGAGTAACTGTGAGCATGACGTCATCAGTCCTATAGTTAAACCGGTCTCACCAAGAACGCATAACAAAAACGAAGAGCCTAATTGAGGCGTATGCGTATTACAATTAAAAATAAAAATAAATACGAATTAAAAATAAATATTCTCGATTACTGCGCAGGTGAATAGTGATTGATTGCCAAGGGCATGTGTGTAACTTGGCGTCAAAGTAGAGTTAAATCTCCTTGGAAACGTATTGAGTCTTGACAGAGCGCCGAATTTTGGTGTCGAGTAGCTCTGGCCGATGTGTTCAAAGTAATTTCAGCTGAACAAATGGTCAACTTGGTCGTCGTCCATTCAGTATTGGAATGGATCTGCTTCGTTTTTGTCGGAATAACACTTCTAATTTATGTCTTTTTCATTGGTGTTCTCATTGTCTACCGCAATACAGTGGAGTTGAAGGGTGCTTTTTTCAAGTTGTGCATATCTTTAGGATTTTGTGACATTCTTTCTATGTTCAATAACTACATTGGCTACAGATTTCCTTACTGGGGGTGGGGAACAAACTTCTATTTGAACGGTGGGCCGTCGCTTGCGAAGATGTTTATTTTGATTTCATGGGGTTTGCGAATGGTTCAAGGAGTTGGCGTAACTTTGCTGGCAGTCAATCGCGCAACAGCTGTCATCTGGCCGCTCAAATATTTAAAGGTACCATATACGCTCAGCTAAACGCCGCACTCAAATATACTCAAATATTAGTAAACACGTACAAAATATAGAATCCATACGTCATCGATCTTACCCAAAAATATTTAAAAAATCAAAGTTTTTTGCATTTTAAATTTCGCGCCAAAATCTGACACGAAGTACCGTACCCCGGGCGACCCCCTCCCCGGTCACTCGGCCGCAAAGCAGCCGCTAACAGGTAAGGATCTCCTCTTATCATTCGGCCAAAGGCCGAAAAAAATTTGAATTTTTGAATTTTGTGCCAAAATCCCGACACGAAGTCCGTACCCCGGCGACCCCCCCCTCCCCTTCCTGGTCGCCAGCATGTACCTGATCTCGGACCAGCGTTACAGGTATGAAGGTATGCTTATACGGTATGCGCCGAAATTTTGCAAATCTCCGCAGTTTAACTTTAATTTAACTTTAATTTAAGTTATGGTCCGCTCGAGTGATGAGAACTGCGATTGTATTTCAAGTGTTCATGGGGACACTCGCTGTTCTTCCTCTTGCATTTCAAGACTACTTCTGGGATATCGGAAATAAGAGCAGTTTAATTGTCACTTTCAAAGACGCTGCATTCAAGGATCAGTACTTCGTTATTGCGTTCATTGCACAAACTATTTTTGTGTCAATTATCATTTTTGTTTACGGCAGTATGTTTGTGTCTTTTCACCGGAAAAACAAAGTGGTACTCTTTTAAAGCTTGATTTTATCGAAGTAATGATAATCTTATTGCTTTAGGTTTCAGTTCAGAACATATCTGGCTCAAACAAGCAATCTAAAGAACTGAAATTAGCTGCTATGGGTTCAGTAGTGTGTCTGTTTGAGATTCTCTGGTTTGTTTTCGTTTTGTACACTTCTATCATCAGTCCATTGCCGACTGACACCTTTTTTCTCATCTACGATTCCCTCACTGATATATACAGTGGAATCAGTCCTTATTTAATGTTCATATTCAGCTCTGCAGTCCGTGATCGAATCAAGAGAATCTTTCGACCTCATCAATCGTCGTGGGTAACAACTTTGCCAACAAGAGCAGTTAGCGTCGCCCTGTCGCCACGCTCACAAAGCCAAGCCATGCATCCTGTTGATCATAATGTTATTGTTATAACACATCACTGAACTAGGCTCTTCGTTTTTGTTATGCATTCTTGGTAAGTCCGGCTTAACTATAGGACTGATGACGTCATGCTCACAGTTACGTCGGTCTCACCAAGAATGTATAACAAAAACGAAGTAGGTAATTGGGATTGGGATCAGAACAGTACGTCAGTTTCCACTTGCTCCCTTGGAAACAGAAAAAACTTTCGGACAACTATCTTTCATAAAATGCACGTACTCAAGAATACAACCACTCTGAGTGACCCAACGACAATTATTAATACTGCGTTTTCAATTACAAATTTTTTGAAAATACGCGCAAGTTTTTGAAATGAAAAATTTTAAAAATTCAAAAGGCAGCAGTGAATGGGTAATTTCTCAGGCCTACTTTGCATGTTGAATGAGATCGTTGGTGCTCTCTTGTGGACTGGATGCTGATACCAAATAAACTGCTTGAGTGGAATGGTCACTCAGCGCAGTCACGAGAGCGCCGAGCGTTTTGGGTCCAGTGCTGAGATTTGAATTGCCGCCTCGCGGAGTGACTGCGTAGTGGACAGTCTGCCAACTTCGCATCCATTCCGTTGCGCGCGCCACTGCGTCGTAAGTGCATTCAGTCGTCTGAAAAATATATATTTTACCTTCCAATAATTGGACTTCTGATAGTTGGTAGCCTCACAGTATCATCAATCGGCACCCTACGAAACAACGCTGCTTTATTGAGGTTCTGAATTGCTTTTTTTTTAAATTCAGCTGAGCTGAGCACAAAGTTAATATATGAAAAATTTTGTATGTAACTCATTTATCTTTCCTTACTTCGTCATCCCAGAACGAGTGATCTCTGGAAAAATGAGCGAGATTGAAGCGGAAGTATCCGCTTTTGCCGGCTTTGGACTGCAGAAACGCAGAAATATTGTCACGAATCGCTCGTAGAAATGGTTCAGTCGCTGAGGATGACTCAACTAGGAAGCACACCGCTGCCTCCATGGCTTTACCGTCCCACATACTGCAGCTTTATGATTAGCGTTCGTCCGTCGCGACAAGAGGCCAAATATGTTCCGTTACTAGTCAGTACACATGACTCGTTCTTTGTCGCTGTTACGACTAGACTCGTAACCACAACACTAGTGATGTCGAAACAGATGCAGCTGGGCTCGCTGCTGGCTCGAGAGGGAGAGCCGTCGCCCTGGGAAACGCGGAAACGCGCCAAGCACCGATATCTTCTGTATGGAGCGTGTGCGCACCACGACTATTTTCACTTGAATCACTTGAAGCACAATGCAAAAATCAATCGTACATGATGGTGCGAGGAATAAATGCTTCGCAAAATTTGACCCGTAGTGAGTACGTATGCCACTCCCGGTAGGCGCCATGAAAATAAAGCACGATCCATAAAACATTTTCCCCAAGCCTATGTCTGATGATGGCCACTTTCGCGAATCTCCGGGGTGAGCGGGGAACGAAGGGGGGGGGGAACAGAACCCGCGACAAAACTTGTTAATTTGTCGAATTCTTACTCTGAATATCGGAATTTTCACCGGAATTTTCCTAACAAACCCCCCCCCCAATAAGAGACAGAAGGGTCTCTTATTTGGACTTAAACGAGTTTTAATTGAATTATGCGAGTCAAAATTGCCAACTCTATTTACTTTCACTGAATTTCTGGCAGTGGCAAAGCTAGAGAATATTGGTAAAGAAAAAGCTACAAATTCACAACAAATCCGTCGAAAGATAAATCCGAATATCAAGGTCTTCATCATGACAATCGTCATATGATGATTATGATCCTTTGGAAGGAACCGCCGCCCAATAAATCTGGCACATAACGCAGTTTATGAGCAGATCGCAATAAAATGAGCAAACGTAGTGTGTCGGGCAGTCTTTGTGTATTCTTGCCTGTGTCATCGCGGTATTCTCTGCTCAACGCGAGTCAATCTCGATGTTGAAAGTCTGTTCTCTCCAGCACAGAATTTTCTTACAAACAGAAAAGTATATCCTGCGAATGACTGACGTGAAGATGACGCTTCCACCACCTGCGTTCGATCCAAAATCATATGAGATTACATTTAAAGAATGATTGCTCAGATTCGAAAGCTACCTGTGTGAAATTAACGACCTAGATTATGGGGCAAAAACTGAATTGCTGATCAGTTTTTTGTCCACAGATCTTCAAGGAGATTTAATCGAATTGTGCAAGCCAAAATTACTAACTCAATTTACTTACACTGAATTGGTTGCAAAACTTGAGAATATTCATCAACAGATTCAATCAAGGCCGTCATCATCACAATCGTCATTTGAAGATTACGATCCTTTGGAGGGAACAGTCGTCTCTCTACCTCCTTTACTTGCGATCAGTACGGTTTGTGCTCATTCGTTTGAGAATTGGTCATGCAAATTCGAAAAGTATCTGTATCAGTCTGGATTAGATGAGGACCAAGAAAACCCGCATCGAGAAAGGAAAAGAATTGAGCTGTTGATCAGTTTGCTTTCCGATGAGCTACGGACGGCGGTGACTCAGCTGTATCAGCCGAAGCTACCAGAGGAGTTAAATTGTGCAGAATTAATGGCAATAATAAAGAGTGCGTTCGATTCTCTGAGCGATACAAAGATTGAGCGGCTGCTCGCTAGTAGTGGATATTCTCCACCGCCTGTATTTGACCCAAGCGGCTCAAATTCCTACGTTGCCTTTGATGAATGGTATTGCACATTTAAGGACTACATAACTTGGTCTGGGATTGACAATGACCAATACTACCAGTGCGAAGGTGAATTCAAGCGCATACTCTTCGGTCATCTTTCAGTTGAGGTACAGAACATTCTAATCAGACAGTTCCTACCAGCACAAGTTCCAGAGCAACTGACTTACGCCCAATTAGAAAAAACACTCAGAGATGAATTCAATTTCGCGAAGAAATCTATCAATGCTGAGTTCAATCGAAAGCTGGAAAAGCAAAAATCTTCGCCACTGTTCTCACTTGAGCAGCCTGCTCTGACTTCATCGAGCAATTTGTCCAGCACCGTTGAAATTGATGACAACGTTTCTCGAAAGTAAGTTCCTCCTCGTTTTATTACTTTTAAATATTTGGAAATTAAATACGTACGGTAGGTATTCGGCAATTTTAAAGCATTCTTCATCGATTTGATTTGTCTCATGAAATTAGAAATAGTGTTTATAGTGGTCTGTCAAAACCCCCTCCCCTCCGCCACACTCCATAGTAGTCGCCAAAATCTCAATAATCGTAAACCACAAATTTTTCTGTTAACTAAGCGATACAACATTTGCGAACCGGTTGTGGCACCTCCGTCAACCCACCCTCTCCATCGCCTAGCTCTGACGATCGCGTCGGAAATCGGAATATTGCTTCAACATTAGCACACTAGTTCAATTCGGCTGCTGCGATTGAGTAGCAAGTCATTTCGCTCGTACTGTAGTTGTGTCTGCCAGACATGTACGAACACGTAAACTACACGTTTTGCAGTTTTGTGGAGCAGGCGAAATATTGCTTTGAAGTAGCTAATCCTGATTGGAAAGACACTTTCAATGCATCCCCTGAGAAAGAAACTGAAACGATTTGTATCCCGGACGCCATTGATATAATGCCGAACAGACGTCGAGAAACATATCGTTGTTTCGCGTCAAATTTCGCATCAAAAGATACGGTTCCATTGGAAATGTGCAATCGTCTGCAAAAAGAGAAACAAGCTTTTAAGCGGGACATAGTTGGTCAAACAGGAGAAGATAAATTCTTCACAGCGTTCCGTCAACTTAAGCTGGGTGGAATTTTGATTTCTGGTTTCAACACCGAAGAATTCATTTCGAAAATGAACAGAGAGAAATTTGCAATTTTTAACTATGCAGAATGGAAACATGAAAAATGGCATTTTGAATGTGACGCAATCTTTCTTCATCATCAACTTGGAGCATTTATTATTGAAACAAAAGGTTGCGAAAAAGACAAGGTTAAGAAACGTTTCAACGAAGCAACCAAACAGTTGGACAGAAGAATTCGAGGAATGGAAACAATTTTTCGTCTGATAAGCGGTGTTGTATGCTGTCCTATTACTTTTTCTGGCGTAATTTGCATGCCAAATACTGACGTTGCAAATCTTAAGCACGACTTCTACAAAGTTTTGGGGAAGTCAGATTTACAAAGTGCTCAATTCAGACAATATTGGTTGTCACAATGGAAAGTTTGTAAAGAAAATTCAAGTGATCCCATATCTGATTCTATGATTTCATTTATTGCGGCAATTATTGGATATCGTTCAGCGAAATTTGTCTCGATGCAGTCAAACGCAATGGAAATCTACAGAATTATCGAGCACCAAGAATTTATGAGAAGCAAATGTGAGGAAAATCGGAAAGCGGGCAATGATGAAACTTTCCGTTCACCTCAAGCAATTATACTCAACAATGAGCAACTAAATGCAGTTGAAAGCACAGAACAACGTTTAGTAATCAGTGGGCCACCCGGGACAGGCAAAACCACCGTTCTGCTACTGAGAGCATTAGCGGCTGCAAAAGTGGACAAACCGGGAAATGTCATTATATTTTCGGGAACAACGAATTCACTTAGACAGCTGTTCACAAAATTTTTCGCCAACAACTGGACTGATGCGGTTAAACGAGAAATATTTATTACCGACTGCCGAGGTGACGAATTAGATACGTGGGGGAGCGAACGACTATATGAGAGCGATATATTTTTCGATGAAATGTCGTTATTGACTATTAACAATGTTTTACGTGATGATGAGGGAGACGATGAGTGGATATGGAGAGAAAGAATAACCGGATGCATAACAATTGTTTTGACCGGAAGTATTTGGGCGGCAAATGTCGAAAATGACATGATCGATGCGCACATTTCTTTCCCTGACTTTCACCACATTGCGCTGAAGACAGTAATTCGTGGCACACTATCAATAATCGACCAATGGCAGCGCTACCTGCCCAGCGGGTTCATCACTTCCGGACACAATGTTCAAGGTTCTCCAATTGAACGAATTCATGTTGCTGATTGCTTTCATTTGATGAAATCGGTTAAAAATCAAGTATCAAGGTTGCTAAACTATAGATTGTCACTAGAAAACGATCTGAAAGATAATTTTCAGTTTGCAATAGCACCGCATCACCTTGCAATCCTTGTATCTTCTTGGATTCATAAACCCCGCGGGATTCACGAAATGTTAACAAACGACATCAAAAATTGTCTGAGTAGAAAAGGTTTCTTGTGTGGCGATATTTCTGAACAGATAAACGATTCGAATTTAATTGCAATTGATGATACGCAAAACGCAATTTCTTTCGATTGGCCTGCAGTTATTTGCATACTCTCAAAAGGAAGCAAAGATTCGGCCAAGCTTATTGCTATGTCTCGTTGCATTGCAAAGCTAATAATCATTGATTTTGAGGAGTGCGGTGGCCCCAATAGCTCTCGCTCACTATCTGTTGATGAATCAGTTTTAAAATTGGATAATCGTCGAAGGCGTCTTAGTTGTTGATCTGTGGCGTGCGAGAACTTCGAAGTAGACAAGTTGAATTAATTCTTCAAATACATACAGTATCAGAGGTCGTTAGGCGATTGTGGGCGATTGTGGGGGCACACCAGACATGGGCGTGGGGGGTATGGGGGGTATATACCCCCCCCCCCAAGGACCTCCATACCTCCGGCCGAAATTGGTTGGGGGGTACGGTGAAAAATTTTTGATCCCGGCTGAATTACGAGGGGGGGGTCGGAGACCTCGGACCGGTTTGGGGGTGACCCCCCCCTGCTGAGCTTTGGATTTCAGTTGAGGGGGGTCCTTCTCTTTGAGAATGTCAATAGAGACTACAGCATGCTTCTATTTGAAATAAATACCGTATCTTGTTGAATCTTGATCAATGAGGAAAAAAAGCTTGTCTGTCATTGCTTGACATATGGCTTCATAAGTTGTCATACCGTCACATATGATTTCAGGTGTTACACCATAAACACTGTGTCCCAGATAATGTTCTATGTCGGGGTTTTTCAAATCGCGTGACCAATGTTTGATTATTCATGTGGAGTTTCGCATGATGGTTGACAAATGAAATTTCATCGGCATATTTTCATTTAATTTCAAATCTTTGAAGTTTTCTTTGATGAGGTTCAAATCAGACGCTGTTGTATTACCAGTGATCACCAGTACAGTTCTAGTGTTGCATGTGGTTCTCCATTGCATGAATGTTTGTGAATCTAATCCCATTTCGTCTCGAATAACATCAGCGTTGTTGTTGTCAAAGTTGTTTAGAGTTCCAAATCCCCATTCCACCTGTCGACAAAATGGTTTTATTTTCCACTGTTCCTCAAGAAACAATGCTAATTTCGCTTTGTATCTCGGCCAGGTATACAAAAGAAGAGGTATATCCCTGCGCTCTTTATCATAAACAGCTTTCAAAATTTTTAGCAGTAATATTAACGTTTTTCCGGTTCCAGGAGGTCCATAGATAACTTGATATAATTCAGTACACTCAACAGCTTCTGCTTGCTCAGGTGTTAGATAATACTTTTTTTCCAACTGATTCCCATCTTCATCAGTACCAATTGCTGGAATTGAATAGACAAATGATTTGTTTTGCCTTTTAAATTCAATATCCGAAATGTATTTCTTTTTTCTTTCTTCATCTTCATATTGCTTTGTTAATTTGGCATCAGAGATTTGACCTTTTAAGTTTTCAATCTTCTTTCTTTGTGGGCCAGTTATCATTAGTTGGTCATTGATTAATTCTGATATTACGAGAGCATTTTGTGTCAAACTAAGGAACGATAGTCCCCGATAACCGGTCAGGAATGCAATAATTTTGCGAAATTGAGGATGATTTTTTGAAAAATAATTTTGGTTGGATGAATTATACTTTTTCTTCCAATAATCTTTGAATTTTTCTGGATCAGATATTATTTCTTTGTCAATAATGTCAAACTGAGGTTCAGGATCAGGAGTCTTTGTGATCTTTGCACCCGTGATACAAATAGCACGCCGAATTTTTGCTCCCAAATATTCCAATTTTAAATCATCCACTCCTGCGCACGCTGTCAATATGCTTTTTGATCGGCTCTTCTTTTTCTCTAAGTTGTTTAATTCCTTCTTTGTATTGCTGTTCTCCACTTTTCACTTCGATAAAAAAGAATCCAATCTTTGGATGGAGGAAAAAGAAGTCGCACTCGATCAATCTAATGCCTGAAAAGCAAGTAGTATTTAAATACAGGGTGTTTTTTTAATGACTACACCTGGTTTTGACATCACAGGGGGACCCTTATTTTGCTGATTTTTCTTGTACTCCCCCCAGACCGCGTAGTCAAAAGGTACGAGCCCGTTTGGGGAGGGGGAGGGTACGTATCCCCCCATACCTTCATGCCCACCTTTACCGTGTTGGGGATTATTGTATTGTTCGAAAAGTT
This sequence comes from Plectus parietinus, assembly GCA_034700205.1. NCBI lineage: Eukaryota > Metazoa > Nematoda > Chromadorea > Plectida > Plectidae > Plectus > Plectus parietinus. The sequence continues at coordinate 7,549 of JAQGCX010000414.1, read as the reverse complement.
TCTTTGCTAATGCAGAATCGGAGTCCAAATTAATGAAAAATCTGATGAAATCTTCGGCACTTGCAATCAATATTCCACCAATTTTTGTTGCGATCATTGCATCCAAAAACGTGCGTTCAGCTTCATCTCCTTGCAAAAAACCGAAAATTGTGTCAAAAAAGTCAAATATAAGTGCGCTGCTTGTAGAAACCTCTGTGGCCATGCGTTTGTTCTCAGGAACGAATCCTTGCTCAACAAATCAGGTTCGTTCAGGAAATTGTTGATCGCTTCTTGGAAACTTATACTTATGACGCTTGTGTTAGTCTGCAATGCAAATTGCAGTATAGCGAAAGTCGTTTATAACAATAAATCGGAAGTGGTCAATCTTAATCATTACATGCGATTATTGTAAAAATAAAAAGCTATGATCGCATAGAACAGAGTTCATCCAAGCAGTAAATTAACGACCAAACAGTTTTAGAGAAACGGGCTCTTACAACATGGCTGTATTCATATTATCATCATATTATATCATCATCATATTTCAATCGTTAATTGATAAAGGTACGTCAAATAACGTGATCGTTACATAAATTGCAAAATAGTGATAATTTACGGTTTGAGACCGGTCAATTTGTTCGTTATACAGGGTGGCTTATAGGGCATATGTTCGAGGGCAAAGTGTTCGAAGTAAAAGTGTTCAAGGAAAAGGGCCCCAGGCATAGCAGCAAAACAGAATTCTGAAATCGTAACAAAAATTGACTTTGGTGGAGCTCGAAAACAATTTGCTTCCGGCGGTAAAATTTGTCAGTATTTTCGACTCCGGCGGTAAAAATCGTCAAATTTCTTGCCTCCGGCGGAACACATTGGAAAAATTCACAAAATCAAAAATATCATATTCTTCACACTTCTTTACACTTCATCTTCGATGAAGAGATCCACGTCATATTCGGCCGCCTGAACACAGTTCAACGTCAAACTACTAATAGTTTCATCTTTTATTTATAGGGATGTAGGTCAGTCGGCCTTCAGCTGGCAGTCCACCCCACTAAATATTATTGAAATGCTGATAGAACATAAAATACTCATGTACGCTTTCGATTCAGCGTCCCTGAAAACCCCCTAAGTAGAACTTTTTAGCTTGATCAGAATGTTTTGACATCCTGACACGAATTACTCTAACAGTCAGGGTTCAAACATAAAAACCGATATGCGCAATCAACTCAAGACCTTCGAAAACCCTCGAGTAGATATTTCAGCTTGATCAGATATTCGGAACTACATGTTCCGAAAAAGCGTCAGGCACAGATAGAGAGACAGACAAACACGTCAGAAGAGATCTCCACGCGCTCTGCGCGTGGAAAAACGCCACCCTGTCTTATCATCTATATCATCTATAAACGCCACTTTGTCTTATCATCTATATTATCTATAAATGCCACTTTGTCTTATCATCTATATTTATCAAAACGCTTTGAAAATTTAGTCATATATACCTGAAGTGTACTCGTTCATGTATTAAGACACGCTTTTTATAAGGAGCGAGTTTGGCTTGGCACAGTTTGCAAAATATTTTTAGTTTTTACTAAAAATGTTCACATTAGTGTATTCTGGGCTGAAACTGCGAAAAATGAAGTCAGAAAATTTTTTAAAAAATTTCGTGTTGAGATATGGCGGGAAATTCAAAATTTATTTCGAAAAATAATTGCTTCATAAAAAATAGCTTAATTTAAACTTTTGAGTACACCATTCGATCAGAAATTTAACGAGGATTCCGAAAATCATCATATTTTTAATTTCTGATGCTTTTTTAATTAAGAAAATTGAGAGATAAATTTTGAATTCTGTCGTTTTTTTAGTTTTTTGCGTTTTTCTCGAAAAAGTCGTAGCAAAGGCATGATCAATAGTTACCCTAGAATTAAAGATCATGTTTTTCTCTATCAATTGGTATCAGCACAATTTAAAATTAGGTAGACGCGCTCCTGGAACCTAAGCCGGAAGTTGACGCGTGCTGAAATTACATGGTGTGGAATGGTATCGGTCTTTTCAGTTTTTTGCCTTTTTCGCAAAAAAGTTGTACCAAAGGCATAATTTAAATTACCTTAGATTTAAAGCCCATGTTCAGCTCTATTGATTGGTTTCATGAATAACTGGAATTAGGTAGACACACGCTTGGAACCTATGCCGGAAGTGAGCGCGTGCTGAAATTACTTGGTGTAGAATGGTATCGGTCTTTTCTGTTTTTTACGATTTTCTCAAAACATTTGTAGGAAAGGCATAAAAAAGAGTTTGCTAGAAATGAAGCTCATGTTCTTCTCTATCGATTAGTACCATCACAATTTAAAATTAGGTAGACGCACGCCCGAAACCTAAGCCGGAAGTTAACGCGTGCTGAAATTACATGATGTAAGATTGTGGTTCATCTTTTCAGTTTTTTGCGTTTTTCTCAAAAAAGTCGAAGCAAAGCCATGAATAAAAGTAACCTAGAATAAAGGCCCATATTCTTTTCTATTGAACAGTACCATCAAAAGTATATATCCCCCATACCCCCCCCCCCACGCCCATGTCTGGCTTGGAGTAAACTTCCACAATTTTAATAAAAAACTGAAAAATCCCTTACGTTGCTCCACAGACAGACCTAGCTGTGCTTTCTTTGGACCCGGTCAGGGAGTCAGGATCAATCCAACTCCCTTCCAGCCAGAGGTGGGCACCGGTTTTCGTGTACCCCCAAGATCACACCCTCATCATATCTAGTGTAAATTTTCGCCAAATAAAGGTCACCGGTTTTCAAACCTCTAGCAATAGAAGGGGGACCTTTGCATTACTAATTTTTTTCACACCCCCTCCAGACCGCGAGGGCAAAAGATACAAGCCCCTCTGGAGGGGGTATGCACCCCCATACCCCCCATGCCCACCTCTGCTTCCAGCTAGATGAGCATGTCTACAAATGCTAAGGTGGAAATGGAAGAGTAACGTTCACTTTGTTAGCAAAAGAGTGCCTGTGGTAACTTTTTGCGAACTAAGCAAATTTCCTTCATTCTTCTTCGTCTGACATGTGGTGGCTCACATGCATAACAGATAAGAACACATAGCTGCGCTCACAGCGAAGAATATCTATGCCGCAGCGGCAAAAATACGCACATAGAAGATACAGTTAGTCTTAACTTGCCTGCAAGACAATTTTTCACTTCTTTTGTTTGGAAATTATTCGCACGATTGCGCAATAAAGCAAAATATTATTCAAGAATCATGTTCACTATCAAGACCAAGTGGTTCATCGTATTCATCATTGGAGTGAAGGTTTGCAATGCTCAAGCCGAATTTGACCGCCGTTATCGTTTGCCCAGAACCGTAATTCCTAAATTGTATAATTTATCATTGACATTTGAAAAACCAACTGCTGAGCGAAGAATGAATCGTGGAAGAGTAGTCATTGATGCAATCGTTGTCTCTCCAACATCTTTCATCATCTTTCATAAGCATTCAACATTATTGATCAAAAATGTCGTTGTATTTTCAAAAAGAAATTCTATCGAGATCATTGGCCAGATGCTGAACGAAACGAGGGAAACGTATGAAATTCATCTTCGCGCAGTTCTTCAGAACGGGCCGATTCGGATTACTATTAATTATTTGTGGTTTCTTGAAGATAGGAGTAAGTCAGGCTGACTAATGGTAATCAAACCGGTTTTACTCACCGGAAAATTTTTAGTAATGACGTTTTCGCCATGTAGATGCGGAAAATGTTTTCGACACCTGCAAGCATAGGATAGAATGACCTTTTTTGGAAAAAATATCCGCCCCCGCCCAGTCCTTGCCAGTTTTCACTATTTGCTTCAGGCGCTCGAATCTTACTCTTTTCTTTCTCATATCATGTCTGAATTCGGATTGATCAAAGATTTGCATGACACATTTCGTGACCGCTTTCTAACTGAAAGCAATGCATTTTGCTTTAGGATTAATTACGTTGAAAAAGCCAATAACCTTTTTTAATATTTTTGGCGTCTATGAAGATACCGATTATTATTTGGTCACTTATTTGGCTCCTTATGGAGCCCGAAGACTGTTTCCTGGGTTTGACGAGCCAGATTTCAAAGCGAAATTTGCTATTGCAGCGAAACTCGTCAATTTCCCTGAGGTACCGTACCTTTCAACTGTTTGTTTTTTTATCTCCTAAAACACCTGTCGTGTTCAACTGATTACAGTTTTTAGGAACAAACGGTTTTGTCAAATATGCCCACTGCTCACAAAAAGAACAAACATTCTTGGCAATTTGAACTATCACCATTGTTTTCAACCTACTTTATTGCATTAGCAATCCCTAAAACACCAATAACTTCGACGAACAAGGCACAAGTTCTGTATGGAGAATACAACGTGACAGTTTGGAATTATTCCAATAATAATTCGCAAGCGCGAGAAGCTGCATTAACCATAGGTGAACTTGGGGGGGCTTGGGGATGGTTACCCCTCCCCCCAAATCGGTCTGAAAGAGAGCAGGATTTCCGACCCCCTTCGAAAAAAATTTGAATTTTTAAGGCCAAAATTTGAATTTTTTGAATTTCTATCAAAAAGTACCGTAATTTCTCCTAATTTACATATGCAAATTTTTAGGATTTCCGACCCTCCCCCCCATCCTCGGACCCTAATTACACCTATGACATTAATTGTAGCCAAAGCCTTCACATCCATGGAGAAGAGGACTGGGATAAAATATCCCGTGAAGAAAATCGATTACGCCTGCTGGGATAAACCAATTGCAATGGAAAATTGGGGTCTAATTATCGGGTGGTATGATAAAGTATGAACCCATAAAATTGTATCAAATATAAAAGCTATTGTAAGATGTCGCGGTTTTCGGTTCCCAAACCTGATATATACAGGGTGATCAGAAAAACCTGTACACTTTTTCTTTCTCGGTGGCAGCATAACGGATTATAACGAAATTTTAACCACAAGTACTTCAATAATATGACCTTACACATGTAGAAGTTTCATACTGACCCATAATACTTGAGCCATTTTCTGTCAAAACATGTGTGAAGGTATACTAATGTTACTTTCGCACAGTAATAATTCAAAATTGTTTCCAAAGTGTTTTGATTTTAAAGAAATGAGAGAAATTTTTAAAAAATCGGCCGAAATCTGTTCTCAAGAAAAAAAATTCATATTGCACTCAAATCACCAAAACTACTCAGTAATTTTTCGCTTGTAATTTTTAGAAAACCTTCTTCACTAACTGTCCTTTATAAATTATCAACCAAAGCCAGTGAGACCGAATTACTGAGAAATTTTTCGAATATTTTTGTGTGAAATTCACATTTTTTCAACTTTTTACATGATCTCAAAGACAATGACTCAGCTACGGATCAATATGAAATTTATAATTGTCAAAGGTTCAGGGTGTTTGGATAGTCCTGATACAACTTTGTTTTTGAATAACTCAGCAGCGAGATTTTCACTGGATGAGCTAAGATTTACCAAATATGTTGTCAAAAGGATGAGGTTTCTTTCGAAAATTTTTTGCGAAATCTGGACAAGGTGTGGCCAAGATATGGTCAAAGAAGTCAATAATTCAGTCTAAATGCGCCCGTTATCAGTAAAAGGCAGCAGCGTGCGAATGATGCCAGAAATAAATCCAAAACAACTTTTTTGCCATTTTAATTTCAGTTTGCATACAAAAACATGAAAAAATATGCATGCGATGGATTTGAATTTTTCCGCTCAGCATTTGCACGATATTATGCGTTATTGCATACAAACTTCAGAGACCATATCTCGGCCAAACCTTGCTCAAATTTTACAATTTTTTCAAAAAAAATCTAATCCTTTGACAAAATTTTTACAGAATCTTAGCTCATTCGGTGCAAATCTCGCTGAGTTATTCAAAACCGAAGTTGTATCAGGATTTTTCAAACATCCTGTATAAAGAGATACTTGTGGTTGAAATTCCATTTCAATCCGCAATGTTGTCGCCGAGATGTAGTGGAAAGAGAACGGATACAGGTTTTTTTGACTACTCCGTATGTAAGTAGGCATCATGAAACGATAGCATAGGATGAGGTTTAGTTGGGGGAGCGGTATTTTTTGCAAAAAATGGATTCTATCCAGTGCTTGTCCAAAGATATTTCCGCCTACGTGGCGAAAAAATATTCCGGCAAAATATTTGCACTATATTTTTTGGACTCCTGTGGGGTGCATATGTATGTACCGCACCCTAACGCTCCACTTGATCCCGCCTTGTAGGCATGTACAGCTTTTGAAAAAATCCGATACCCATTTTATAAGTCATAGTATAGATGTGGTCGGTGCACCGGGACCGAATCGGACCGAGGTCATTTTCGTGGACCGATTTTTTGGTTAAATAATCGGTCCGTGGACCGGGACCGGGACCGAGACCGATTAAATAAAAATTGGCTGAACCGATTACTGGACCGGGACCGATTCCGACCTGGACCGAAGCATCTATAAGTCTTAGTTCAGTTGTTGTATACATCAGAATCTTTGTTGCTGATTTACTTTCTGTTTTAGTATTATGGAGTGCATGAATCCGTACATGGATGGTTCGGCAATTTGGTTACGTTTGGTTGGTGGGACGATATTTGGCTCAACGAAGCATTAACCCAGTACTACACCGTTCTTACGTTGATTGATATCGCGGTTAATATCGAGAAGACAAAAGCACATGTTGTGGACTTATTTCGACGATATAGGGAATATGCACTAAATAATTATACGACTGCATTAAGCAGTGAAACATATGCCACTAATGACAGTATCTGGAGAACGGTTTACGTTAAGGGACCAATTATACTCAAAATGTTTCATAAAACCCTTGGAGATTTGAAATTTGAAACACGTCTGTATGCTTATCTCAAAAACTATTTGTTTAAGAATGTCAAATCCTTAGATTTCATCGAAGCAATGACCGAGGAAAACGAAATCATTGAACGAGAAATGTTTGATTCGTTTATTTTTCAAAATGGTGCACCAAGGATAAAAATCATTTACGTTGAAGAAATAATGTCATTTGTGGTGCGTCAAGAACAACGCGAAGATACTGACAATAAGAAATGGACCGTGCCGATTTGGTTCCAGCGATCGCAAGAAGATAAAGAAGAAATGCTTTGGCTTCGCGCAGATGCTGAAAAGTTAGTAATTTCCGCAGAAAGCAACCCAAACGATTATTTATTCGATCTCAACTGCGATGGTTTCGCGCATTATGAGTTAACAGTTGGCGAAGACATCCAGAGCCTTTGTCAGTATGATAACACATCTCATGTTGCAATGTGATAAAAGCAAAAGCAATACATTGCAATTTTTTAGGTATTTTGAATTTTCTCGGAATGGCAAGACATACCGTATATCTTATAAGACTGCTGCTCCTGATACAGGGCGATTCAAAAGTCCCGATCACATTTGTTTTTTGAATAATTTCGCTAGATAAGCTATAATTCAGGAAACTAGCTGACCCGCGGAGGAATGAAATATGTTTTGGGTTAATTTTAGAATGGTTGGAGTGTCAGATGCTGTTTGTCTTTGGGCTCAAAGTAGACGGCACTTTACGCCG
>JAQGCX010000413.1:0-17262 GCA_034700205.1 Plectus parietinus | reverse complement strand
CGTAACCCAAACAATCGATAATCTATATGCTACAGCGTTATACATTCTTGTCGCGTAACCTGTAAATTGCCGATTCTCTACCTCCCCCTCTCGAAGGGTTACGTAATTTATGGACAGCCCCAAAGAGCGTGCTGTAGAAAGCACCGTAACCCTAGAATTTTACATGTACAATAATGACTAAATGTCGTTCTGGGACGTTTACTAGAAATGAATCTAAATCATACCAAATAATGATACTCAATACAATAAATTCTGGATTTTCACAGCGCGCGACATTTAACTGAGAAGTATTCGATAAATTACCGGCTAATCGTTGGAAAAATTCTGACTATACAGACACTTTGTTCGGCGAAAAGAACAATACTCACTTGTGGTCAGACTCTTCCCGGGATAGAAGAGAAATTGTGGCTGTTCCGAAGGCGGCGAAACGATATCACAGGCGAATGATAGATTGACACGCGAACCGTACTGCACGTCGTAGCTGAAGAAGACCGGAATGAACCACAATGCCCTGAGCAAATCGACCAACTCTTACCGCAGTTCGTCACTTCGTAGTCTGCAACATTCTTTGAAGGGACGAAACACTTGCATATCCATCGGGTGTTTGCCATAATATGTCTGAACGGCGTCTCTGGCATTTCTCAACACCTTTCCATATATGTCAAATGTTTCGTTCAGCTTTGCCACTAATTCGGATACGATGGCGCTCGTATTGACCACAACTTTGTTGAAAGACAAACCGTCCACGATCGCCTGAAGAAACGCAAATAACCAAACATGTTTATTTCTCGTAAAAATGCTGCTTTCATTTCATAAATGCGCTACAGGATAAGTCCGGTTTTAACTATAGCACGTCCTAGTAAGCGCAACAACGGCTATGTTCGCCATTGTTTGTCAAGTGCGGGTGTTGACTGGTCGGGCCCTGAGAAGATGTCGACGGTGATCGTCTACGAGATGCTGCCATCGCTGCTGATGACGCTGTTGGCGGCCATCGTCTGCTCGCTGTTCACGGTGATGTGCGGCAAGAAGGCCATCAAGGTCGCCTCCGACCCGATCAAGTCTCCTCCGGCCGCCGCCGCGGACCCCACCAACCAGCCGCCAATGGCCGAGGAGAAAAAAGACGAGGTCCTCACCCCTGCTGCCGCCCCCGTCGCGGACGACAACGTGGACAAGTCGCAGGAGGCGACGGACAAGACACAGGAAAAAAGTCGCAGTCAGAAAAGCAGCCAGGGCAGCGCTCACAGAAGCCAGAAGAGCGGCAGCGAGAGGCCGGCGTCGGCCAAGACCGGTAACGGGCCCAAGCCCATCCGCGAACTCGAACAGAAGAGCGGGACCAAGAGTCATTAGGCGATCGCCACTTGTTCACACTTTGTGTATTACTAGTCTCATGTCACCATCAAAACAATCTGCAAACTGACCTGCATGATAGGAACACCCAGCTCCTTGTTAGTGAATTTCCGAAGAGCTGTCGCGACAGACTCGGCATTCATGTGAGCTCCTAGTGTTTTCAGGTCTTGTCTGACGACGCCCTTGCCGAATAAGTCCGTCCGCGACGGCACTTCATCGGAACCGGGCAAACAGCATAACGGTCCCACACAATATGTGACGATGAGCAGCAGTGAAAGCAGCAGGGAAGACATTTTTCGTAGCGACCAGGTAGAGAATAGCAGAAGTGATGAAGAAGAGATGGCAGCAGTTGCTCACATGTAGAAGAAGCGAAAAAGTAATGCCCAAATAGAATCAACGAAATTGGCAGCAAGGAGACCGACACATTTTCGTACACAAGCACTCTGTATTTTTCAGACTCGCAGAAGAATAGTAGAAGTTGCCACAATTTGATGATCTGATACAAGAAATAGAAGTTGAGCTGCTAATTCTGGCAAATTTCTTGGTCGTCCAAGCGGTTTCTTTGATGTCTTGAGTCTTGACATTGTGCCAGCTGTTGCTTTCGTATCATTTCTTTGACGTTACCAAAAAGATCACTACGACGGGAACCATTCCTATCATTTAGTTAGGTACTGTACTTATTGTCACGATGTGTGGACATCTTTGCACACACCAACAAAACCTTTACAACTGTTGCCATGACATGATCGTCTTGTTGGTTCTTGGTCTATTCGATTACCTTCCACCATGAGCGATGCAACGATTGCACTGAAGTATGCTTGAGAGCCGGTTGTCGTTTGTCGCGCACTTAGAGTTAGACTGTAGTGCGTTGCACCGATCGTTACCCTATCTTTTTGCAATTTGACCAAGTTTCAATTTGTTTTCTGTTTCATTTTTGCAGGTTTCATTCACACATATACGCACGGACAAAGCGATGGAGCCGGTCTACGTATCGTTGTCGTTCTACGCCAGCGTGTTCATCTTGGCGGAGATCACGCGACGTGTAGTAGACACACTGACCAACCCAGCAACGTTGAGTCGCCGATTCGCGTACGAGTTGATCGCGACGGCGCAGATGTGTACATGCGTCTACGAGAACGCGCTGATCGTCAAGTACTACGGACTGCCCGGCTTCTTCCTGGTCGTCACCGCCCTCCTCATCATCGGCAGTTTCGTCAACCGTGGCGCCTTCGTGTCGCCGCTCGCATCGATCGAAGCCGTGTACTTTGGTCGGATCAGCGTGAGAGAGTTTGCGGCGCTATTTCTCGCCGAATTGATTGGTGGCTACACGGCGTTCCGCTGGGCGAGACTGGTGTGGTCAGTGGGCGTTTCGCACGACCATACCGCCTTCTACGAGAACTTCTACTGCAAACTAGGTTTCAAGGTCTGTTGACGCTGTCGTAACATATCGAAGTGTGCATTTCTTTCAGGTGCCTTACTTACAAGCGGCACTGTTCGAGGTTGTGGGTTGTTTTTTGATCCGTTACATTGTGGGTGTAGCGCCGGCTTCCACCAAGCGCTATGTGACTGCCGTTACCGTCGCCGGCTTCTTATCGTTCGGTACGCCCCGGATAATTTGATTGCTGGTCCTAAATAACACGACCGATGCTTTTTGCAGCGATAGTATACATCGGAGTGCCCGGTTTAAATCCGATCGTTGCCTCTAGTCGAATGCAAGGCTGTGAAGGCCTGAGCATCGAATGGTTTCTCTTCACTTACTGGGGCTGTGCGATTTTCGGATCTCTTGCGGCCGCCATCTATCAGAACCGACGATTGGCTCCTGCTTTGAAGAAGATGGAGTGATTCCGGTTGCACTTGTTCAGTAGCATTTGTCACTTTTTTCTGCGAATAACGGGGTTGCGTGACTGCCTTTCGTTGAGTAATTTTATTGCCAAGCGATTAGTGTGATGACTATGCCAATAAATGCAGGAAGAGAGTGTGTTGCAGCTGTTGCTAACATTGGACGATTTGGCGGTTCTTGTGCTGCAGTAGGCAAGAAGCGCGGCACGGAAGAGAGCGAGAGAGAGAGAGAGAGAGCGGAGTGCTGAGGTCTAGATGAATGAGACGGCGGCGTTGCACTGTGTAACCGTGTGTTCTTCGTCGTCTCCCTTTGCTCGCTCATCGCGGCCGACACTAGTGAATCTGATCGGAGCAAGGGCCATATGGCGCATTCTGCTGTCTTCGATGTATATCAATCGCGTTGGTGAAGTCGTGCATCTGCTGCTTCGGCAAAAGGCATGTGGTTGTCAAGCAACACTGTGTGTGCATGCGTGTTGGTGTCGTAGGTGGCGGCGTTGAAGGGACGAGGATTAAGTGGCTGAACTGCATGGCGCATGACGATAAACAGTGGTCGGCGAGTGCCGTGTGGTGGTAAGACGACGCGTCGGGATAAACTAATTGCGCTGTGCACATCCCGCCCATCGGCACATGCGACGCATTTCGATGCGACCGCGCACCGTCGCTAATAAGCATTAGCCGTGGTCACACGATGGTGGATCGACGATCAGCCATCGACTGCATTGCGCATCAGGACGAATTCCATCGGCAATGCGCCCGCCAAAGATCTCTCCTTGGTCGCCCAAGACGCCTCTATTGTAGTCCAATCAAGCAAATCAGCCCCTTATCGCGTTTGCATTGAACGCGGCCTATTACCCTTCGTCTAATCGAGCCGCCGAACCAAACTGTTGTCAATCAGAGCCGCGCCCGTCTTCTGAAACGGGCAAGTAAGGAAATGTTCCGCTTCGCGCAGCAACACCGGCCCTCCACCGCCGTCATCGCAGCCATCGTGGCGCATCACAGGCCGATCGACAAAGACAGCGGACGCGAATCATCCAGGTAGACGCAGACGAGGCGTGGGCGGGCGGCAACGGTCGCGTCAGACGTTGCGGGAATCGTCGGCGATGACGGTTTGATCGACTGACGAGGAAAAGCAGCTGCGCACCTTTTGCTGCTCGTCGGGTTTAGTGGGCGGCGACCCGGGTGTTGAAGGTGTTTCTTCGCCGTTGACTTGTGGTCTGTGCGCCCCACTACCCACCTCTAGTCGTGATAGATGCGCGATGGCGTTCTCGCGTCGACCGCCGAATCGAAAAGACTCATCGCTTGCACAACAAGCGCTGCAGAGTCTCACACTGATGTTCTCACCTCCCAACGCCGGTCGCTATCGAAAAACGTACGTCGCTTCTTGCATTATTATTGCATTTCTCCCACCCCTTTCCTCATTTTCCTCAACTAAGGCAATGAGGAAATAGTTGGGACACACGTTGCAGAGGCGGCGTTGTATCTCTCCGCCAAACGGGCACATACCAATCGTCCACCACAGCCGTGCGGGTCGTTCGCTCGGGCGCGCCGGGTGGAAGCAGCGAACAGCTGCCCCAACCGTCTACAGCGAAGCCGTGGTGGCGGTTTAATTTGCGCTCACGCCCCAGCGTAGCCTTTGTTGTCTTGCCCGAACTGAGCCGTGTCCGTGCAGGATCTAGTGCTAACGACCACCGCTCCGTTCAGCGTCATGTCCTTTTCGTCGTCAGTCCGCGAGCAGCGCCCGTGACCAACTAACTGCTCGTCGCGTATTATTACCGCGCGGCGTCGGCAAATGGAGTAAAAAGGCGGTTTCCCAGCCGTCGCCGTTAGCCACATCGACTACAGACAATCTGCGAAGGCGCCAATTTTGCGAGTAAACACTCGGCATGGCCGGCGCCTGGGGAGGCTTGGGTATGCTGTCAGCTTGCGACGACAATTTGGACGAGTCGCGTGATGACTACCTGCCCCAGCTGAGCAACGGCGGCGGGTCGCCGCTCGGCCTGATTTTCTCCACCGGGCGCGGTCGCAATATCTCCCTCCAACTGTCCAACGGTTCTTCGCCGCGCAAGAAGAGTGGCGACGACAGTCTCAAGAGGTAAAAGCGTGTGCGGTAATTGCAGCTGCTTAGCAGTTCGGCTGTTTGCCTGGTCCATTTAGAAAGTTGGAGCGCATTTTGCGCGTCCGTCGTCCGAAGAAGTTCAAGCCACCGACAGGGCTTAGTCATTCGCGACCGCAGACGCGTCACGCCACACCGACTTACCTATGCGAGCGCTCACACAGCGTCGACTACGGCTTGTGAGTCCCCTGCGCCTCGAGCTGCACCTCACACAGCAGAAGCATGTCGTCTATTTGCGCACTAACTGTCGCATTACGGATCAATGACTCCTGCGCTTTATTTCATCGATTCCCTGGCCCTTTCCCCCCGAGATAGAGGCTCTATGTCAAGTAGTCGCTGGTAGATTCGCCAGTCACAACAATGAGCGACTAGGCGACGACGCCTCGTTCGGTATAGCGCGCTCATGGCTGTAGATTAATGCCACCACCTTCGTTTGCCGCCGCCTAAACCCGACCGCTAACTATGATGTTTGGGTCCGAGATTGCGTTTGTCGCTTCGGAAAACCGCTCAATGAACGATCGCCGCGGTCCCTACTTCTTGCTCACCCCCACGCGAACGTTTCCTCCATGGACGCCGAGTCGCGACCGCCGTCGTATGACACGCACAAGGTACGACAACTGTCAGTCCACTCTGCTTCATGGATTTCGACGGGACTCCTGAGTGGCTCCGGCATAATTAACTGGGGTCCTCAAATATCATTACCCGCAGTACCATGTCCGTCCCAGAGCGCGCTTGTTGGTCTCTGCGCCCTCGGTCAGTAATTAAGAGGCCGCCTCGGCTGCCACGTTGTTGGTGGAGCTTTCGGGTCCGGTGTTCGGCATTACGACATGTTTACGTTGCGTTGTGACCACACGCCTCTGCCGCTACGTTCGCTTGATCACCTCTCACCCGCCAGGCACTGTTCTCCGCGACGCAGATCGTCGCGGCGATCTAGTGACAATCCGTCGGCGTGTTCTGCCGCCGAATATCCCGAGCGAAGGTGGTGATGGTGTTTCTGGTGTTGCTGATGCTAATGCTTGTTGCACGCATACGGCTAAGTGCATTCGCTTCAATGGAACCGTTGCTAATGAACGAACGAGTGGAATACATTTGAGGCAGCCGCAACGGTGGCTCGTTTCAGGTCGTCAAATACGGCGGTCATGGCCAGCCTGCAGACGGATGTGGAAGACGGCACCGACAGGACACTGCTCGAGATCGATGATGACAAAAGTCCCGACAGTCTGCCATTATCGTATCCACGTATGAACGGCAGTGGACTGACGCACTCCTTCAACATCGTCACCATCAACGTCTCTGGTCTCCGATTCCAGACGTGTCTCGAGACACTCGATCGCTTCCCAGAGTCCCTCCTCGGACATCCCGTCAAACGCCAGAGACACTACAATCCCCACACTGGCGAATATTTCTTCGACAGGCATCGCGGCTGTTTCGAGTCTATTCTGTACATTTACCAGAGCGACGGCCAGGTCAAGCGAGCCGAGTCGGTGCCCATCGACGTGTTCATCAGGGAGCTTAAGTTCTTCGAAATGGGCGACGAGGTACTGGAACGCTTCTGGATCTCCGAAGGCTACGAGAAGCCGGAAGAGGCGCCGATGCCGAAGACGGTGTGGATGCGGCAGATCTGGGAGCTGATGGAATACCCCGACTCGTCGGTGTACGCACGGATCATGGCGTTCGTATCCGTCTTCGTCATCGTCATATCCATCTTATTCTTTTGCCTTGAGACGATACCCGAATTAAAGCAAGAGCACAATGCGACGCATACAAGTAAAGGCGTGGAAATCCAGAAGATGGACTGGGGCAACGTATTCTTCCTGGTCGAGCTGGGGTGCATCACCTGGTTCACGATCGAGTTCTTTCTTCGCTTCATATCGAGTCCGTCGAAGGCGATGTTCTGCAAGAGTTTTCTGAATATTATCGATTTCGTCGCCATCGCGCCCTTCTTCGTAAATTTGATTTGGTCTGACTCGGGCGGGTCGGGCGGCGGGTCGGCCATGTCGTTCGCCGTGCTGCGTGTCCTCCGCTTGGTGCGCGTCTTCCGAATCTTCAAACTGTCGCGGCATTCGGTCGGCCTGCAGATACTCGGCAAGACTTTCAAGGCGTCCGTGCAAGAATTCATTCTGCTCATATTCTTCATGGCCATTGCCATGGTGCTCTTCGCCAGCGGCGTCTATTTTGCCGAGCAGGGCGATCCAGACACCAAATTCTCGTCCATACCCGCCAGTTTCTGGTAAATATTTCACTGCACATTTAAATGCATGTAAGCGGATAAGAGAATTGACGGCCACCACCATTAGACAAAGGGCTCGTCAACTTATACTCTAATTAGTCTCAGGGGCTGCGCACAAATTACGTAACCCTTTTGAAGGGGAGGAGGGTTGGACGGTCGGACTCATGACTTCATCGTAACCAAATCAACCGCTAATTGTATGCTACAACGTTACCGTAACCGGAAGGGGGGTGATCGAAGCTCGGTTGCAGGTTACAGGAGGGAGAAAATAAAAATGCCCAAAAATAGGGTTACGTAATTTGTGTGACGCGACTGTAGTCAATCGAGTGAGGAGACGCGCCCACACTAAACATAAAGACCGCTACATAACTTTCTTGGTTTTATTGTGATTGGTCTCTTTTCCGCGATATCCGGGCGCCAACTGCCTTTAAATCCGGATACATGCCTTTAAAAAATAAACCATAACTACCGTAATCTATATTAGGTACGTGATCGTGACAATGACGACGGTTGGGTACGGCGACTTGGTTCCGATCGGCGTCTACGGGAAGATCGTCGGGGCGATGTGCTCGCTGATCGGCGTGCTCACACTCGCGCTACCAGTGCCCATCATCGTCGCCAACTTCAAACACTTCTACAGACAGGAGGCGCGACTCGCTTCCATGACCACTGCAGACGACGCGGAGACCGAAGCTGTTGACAACGACAGCAGCTCCTCCTGATCCAGCATTGACCTTCGCACAGCGCTGCACCAAATGCGCCGAATCTCAGCCCGTTCATGCACGGATGTCCCGATCTTGTCAGATACCCATGCCAAATTGCCTACCCCGTGCTTCGATTTTCTGCGTTGTACAGTCCCCAAGCGTATTGAAACCGTTTGTGTGCGACTCAGCCGACTCTTTGCTCACTGTGATTTAACGTTGTGAAACAGTTCGTATCGAACAAGACGAGATGAGAAACTGTTGCCGTATTACTTACTTGTTAACTTTGCAGCAAAGTGATAAAATGCGTCATATTAAGAAGAGCGTGCCGCCAAGCATTACAATACACCAACCACATGAAAAATGCACAACTTAACGAACAAAGTGCTCAAATGATCATACTGAACAACGAATTGTCAAGAATTAGTGTTAGTTAAAGTGTAAATGTTATTGACCAGCGCTCTGCGCGTCCAATAACTGTTGAATCTGGTTGGGGTCGAGGACGAGCTGTGTAGAGTCGCCATCGCCTTGGACAACCAAGAGCTGAAAAAGTGCAATTAGTGAGGAACGGAGAAGAAATTGGACGGGCAGCACCTGTTGTTCGCCGTCCGAATCGCCCGACTGCAGCTGCAGAAGTTGATGCCCACCCTCGCCGTGTCCCGACCCGTCGTCCATCAAAAGAACCTGAAACGGCCAACAATAATTCATGCTCAGTCTCCTCTCCGCAACATCTGTAGGCGTTGACGTATCGCCTACTGTTATTGTCACCGTGTTCTACTCTTCCGTTTGTATTGCGCGCATGTCATTCTGTGTTATTGGTGCGAAACGTTGTATGAAAAATAGATTGGATTGAGGTGAATATGGTGGACGGTAGGATAAAAAGAGACCTCTCCAACTCGATATTCTTACAAATACACGGGTTCTACACTTTCAATGGTCGTTAGCAAAGCAAAAAGTCCCTGTGTTATAGTTATGATTTGTGTCAGAAGTAGGTGGAGAATAGAGTCATATCAATTAAGCTCTTCGTTTTTGTTATGCATTCTTGATGAGACCGGCTTAACTGTGAGCATGACGTCATAGTTAAGCCGGTCTCACCAATAATGCATAACAAAAACAAAGTAGGTAATTCGCGACTGTTCCGGCAACAAACTGCGGATAAGTAAACTAGGAACTTCTTCAACGGTTAACCGGAAATTGAATTTCATTTGAACAGAAACAAATGATGTTCATGAGACATCTCAATTTTCGATTCAGTAACTTAAATTTATATGCTAAATAACTATTCCTGTTTTTGTCTCAGAACGATATAAGCAGCCAAAATTCTTGCTATACGGTGGGTCCTTCAAGAGCAGTAAACCGTCGAAGAAATTATGAGCATGCTGTACAAACGATACGAACCACATTGTCTCCTTCGCCGTCGCCGAGGCCGAGCTGTTGCATCTGCTCGGCAGTGAGTACGATTTGCTGCTGCCCGCCTTGTCCGTCCTTGGTTTCGCTGTCCAAATCGCCGTCGTTGTTGACGACAACCAACAGGTACTGCTGTCCTTCCTGCGATCCGTCCTCTAAAACCCCTCGAGCTAAACCACACGAATGAGGCGAGCCACACGAAACAACGGCTACCGAGCGCGCCGCCGGGGTGACTGAGCTTCGGTGTGTGACTCGACCGCCGGTGGTACACGAACGAAGACCGATCCGTGTACGTCTCGCTGCAACACGACCAGCTCAGCTTTCCTTGGTCTACGTTGATCTGAAAAAAGCGGCGGTAATAGATGACGCGTCGGGAGATTGAAAAATGTTCAACAAATAACACAGTACAGACATGGGCAAGGGCAAGGTCGGAGGGGTGGATTTTGTACCAAATTTTTTCAGCCCGGGGGTGGATACATAGGTGTTTGGGGGAGACAAGCACTGGATAGAATGGGGTTTTGGTGAAATAGGAGCAGTATTGACGCAAATCTAGATAAAAATGAAGCATTTTGCTGAATTTTTAACCAGCAATCGAAATATAGGGCGACCCCCTAGCGATGGATTGAAAAATGGGGCGACTGTCGTCCTATTAGAAGAAATACGGTATCCACCCCAAAACATGATTCTAACCAGTGTAACGTTTCACGTTTCATCGCCATTCGGACGGGATCTAGACCCCTGGGGGTGGATCCATCCCCACTCCCATGTCTGCCCTTGTAGTATCGGAACAATTCGCAATAAAAGACTGAGCTACGCGCCTTGAACGAGGGCATTCCTTTGGTTTCAACGGTGGCGGTGAAGTTGGTGCGATTGTGGACGCGCATCATGTGACGAATGAGCAGCGATGGTTTGACCATGATCAGGCCGCAAAAGTCGCACGTGGTCCTGCACGGCAACTCCTCGACGGACGTGAGTACGCGCGGCGACACTCCCTGAAAGATCGAGTGCGTCATAGTTTGAGTTTGAGCAAGGGGGATGATTCGCACCTGTTGCGCGCGACTAGCTTCGGCGAGTGCGACGGCTCGTCTAGTGTGAGCACTTTGCATTCCCAACGGCGGTGGGAGGCCATGGCCTTTGGTCAGCGCGGCCATCTGGCGCTGTCGACGAACATCAGGATCGCGCGAACGCGACACGGGCATGCCGTGTACGTCCGCCTTGTGCGTGTTCAGATCCGTCATTGTCAGACACACGTGTCCGCACCACTTGCACACATACCTGCACGAGCAAAAAAACACTGACGGAAATGTAAATCAGAAACGCACTTTCTTCTTCGCACGTGCATCGCCTCGGCGTGCGAGATGAGTTTTCGTTCGTCGGTGAACACGAGCTGGCACTCGTGACACGTTACGCGGGCGACGAACTCGGGCCCGTACTCCGTCAGCAAATGCGACCGCAGCTCGTCGTTCTTCTTGTGCGCGCGCATGTGGTTCTCCATCGCCGTCGGGTGCTCGGCGTTGATCAGCAGCCCGCATATACGACACGACTCGAACGCGTGTTGGCCCCCACCTGAGCTGCCGCCCAAGTAGTCACCTGCAATGAACACCATTTTTCAAATGAAATGATATTGTCCAATTCCTCTGGGATTTTGCAGACTTGCAAGAGTGATATAGTCAGAATTTTTCCAACGGTTAACCGGAAATCGATCGAACATCCCTTAATTGAATGTCGCGCGCCGTCAAAATCCAGAATTTATTGTATTGAATATCATTACTTCGTATGATTTAAATCTATTTCTAGTAAACGTCCCACAACGACATTTAGTCACTAGTGCATATCTAAAATTCTGGGATTAAGGTGCTTTCTACATTACTCTCTTTACCGTTAAAGAAATTATGAGTATATATCTGATCAATTTAAAAAACGCTTCAAAAAAGAGATAAGAAGCTATATGTGCAAATAATAAAACAGAAATGTACCGTCGCCTTCTCCAAGATAAAATTCTCCTCCAGAAGTGGAGTACTCGTGCTGGCCGGTAGCCGAGTAGCCGGTGAACTGCGACGGTTCGGCGCGCACAGAGTTGTTGATGACTTCGCGAGCAGCGGCGGCTGCGAGGGCCTCCTGGCGGATTTTGGCGAGAGCGAGGCGTTCTCTCTGCTTTCCGCGTTCCTGCTCGCGTCGCTTCCACTCGTCCTGAATATGCGTTATTTCCTTCATCACGTCATTCAGATGCTCCGGATGCGCCATCTTCGTGTGTCGTTCCAGTCCGAATGACGTCAGAAAGACGCGTTCAGCGCAATAGCGACATGGGTAACTTTCCACTTCATCCGCCACTCCTATAAAATCACTCAACAGTTTTTCATTCAATTAGCACCTGGTTTTTCCGTTAACAAGGCCCCCGGCCTTTTAATCGGCTTTATTTTTCGAATAAAAGATATTTTATTAGAAAAAAAATTTACGGATACGGGGGGCCTTTTATTTGGTGATCAATGTGAGGTCGCCAAAAACCTGTTTCCGAATAAAAGGCCGGGGTCTTGTTTTCGGAAATATCCGGTATATTATTAATGTTCGTTCATCTGAGTAAAGAATATTCTGTGATCGTCAGATAGGAAAGAGGATCTCGAGCTGAGAAAGTGTTGACACTGGACAAAAAACTGACCTGGCAATGGATTTTCGTGGTAGGGTTTCTCAGGCGGCAAAGCAGGCGCGTCCACAGTGATGTGTCGCGGGCGACCGTCGCTTCCGCTGTTCTGATGAATGCTCGGCTGCGGATTGATTGGCGTGGGCTGTTTCATTGGCACTGCAACTGCAACTGCAACAGGAACTGCTTCCGGCTCAATCGGCGTCTGTCTTCCATCGATCGGCGGTTCTTCCGACTCATTCCTTTCAGTCGCTTCCATTTGCAACTGCGGTCGATCGGTGCCTACATCTTCGGCTAGTTGCACTTCCTGTTCGCGCAATTGTTCCTGCGCATGGACAAACTCGTCCTGCTGACTCAGAGTGTTATTCGCGACGGTCTCTGCTTGCAGTTGAGGTTCGTCTTCATCCGCCTCTGTTTCCACGCCCATCGCGACGATCTTCGCCGGCGGTGGTTCAATCGCTTCTGCAACATTCAATCAATCAGCTGCAATAATCGAATGCATACAAAAAGAAGAGTCATAACAAGTAGCCGAGCGACAAACAAAGAATATTTCAGGCGATCAATAGAAATTTTTAGTACATGACCAACCTTCTTCTCCATGTGTCTGTTTGCGTTTGTTGGCGCGTTTCGTTCGTCCGACAGGAGTGGGCGACGGCGACTCTGTCTGCAGCTGCACAACGGGAGGCAGATCGTCCTTCTCTGTCTTAACGCTAGTTCTGCGCGTCGACACGCGGCCCTTGACGACCGGCGCTTCTGTCAGTTGTTCTGGAGGCGGGCCGCGACTCCGTGAAGATCTGGTGCTCATCTACAGTAGAAATAGTTTTTGCGTTAGTATTGTCGTTATGGAGAGGTTTCGTTTAGCAACAGAGCAATCGGTCACTGTTTGAAATTCGGCTTATTGATTGTCACGAGTTGGTGATTTCGTGTCACCTGATTATCATTTCACAAATTGCTACAAACTTTCACAAGACCGATACGTACCTTTGTGCGCAGGATGCACTTCAAGTTGAAGACGCAGAACAAGCTTCCTTCAATCGGCTACGACTTCACCACCACACGATGCATCATAACCTTTTGGTTTTGACGATCGAAACTTCAATGATTTTGAAATGGACTAAAGCGACAGCAAGTCGGCCGCATATATTCTGGCGTAGGTTTGGTCTCGAAACGAAACGAATTGCGCTAAATTCAACTCGACGCGTAGGTTGAATTACAAGTTTTCGTTGCATTGATTGATTTCGAGAACTGTCTTGCAACCGCGTTGTCGATCAGTTGAATGTGATGTAGCAACGGACAGCGACAAAGATAAACTTTTTAACTGCTAGTTACATGTGTTTCCGCCAACAGATCACGGCAATTTTGATTGCCGCAATCGAAACGCAAATAACAATTCTGCGTCAATAGAACAACTAAAAAGATCATGAGCAGGAACCTCGAATCAAACGAAAAAGAAACCGCAAGCACTTAATGACCGAGTGGAAACAACTGGTAAAAAAATAACACGTCCAGTTAACGATTCGACGGAACTATGGGCGAAAAATTCTTGTGCGCGTGAGGATCTTCTTGGAGCAGAACGGACACATGGTCATCCTTCTGCTGCATTCTGCGCACGTCACGTGACCACACTGGAACACCGTGTTGTGATCACGGTCCGAGCAAATCGAACACATCAGCGTCGACTTCAGCTCCTGAAGCGCACACATTGGCTCATCTGACAAGATATGCAAAGGACAAAGAATCGGTAGCGAGAGAATGCGGAACAAAAACCTATACCGTCGGAAATTCGGCGACCAGACCGGGCAAAAAAACTACGGTACCTAACGCAAAAGATATATGCGAGCCTGATCAGGCAACACAAAACATAGCGTATTGATTTACATATGCTGCAATGCTTAGTAAACCACGCTCCGGTCTGGACGCCGAGTTCTTTTTATAGTACAGTCGGAAACTCGGCGATCAGACCGGGCAAGAGACTACGGTACCTAACGCAAAAGATATATGCAGGCCTGATCGGGAAATACAAAACATAGCGTATTGATTTATATGCTGCAATGCTTAGTAAACCACGCCCCGGTCTGGATACCGAGTTTTTTAGAGTACACTGCAATTGTTCCAATGAAAAAGACCTCTAATTCCTGCAACTTTTGCTGGTACGTCGTATCCGCTTCCTTCAACTGCGGCGGCCGAATGGGGCGTCCGTCTAAAGCACACAACGGTTACAGTCATTCGTGCGCAAAGTCCGCCATTACGTATTTGACATACGTCACGGGCCGAAAAATTGAAGAGAATTCGTTATACGTCACGGGCTTTCAAACTTCAGAAAATTTTAATTTTCCCACAAAAAACTGAATTTCGCGAAAATTGAAAATTTCCATATTAGAGTAGTGTAAGGCTACAAAAGTCTACACAGGATACGCCATGGGGGGTCCAACCTTGCTCATGTATGGTTACAGTGGCGAACATTGAGCAGAGCAGAGAAGCACCAACCATTGGTGGTTCGGTGGGTGACCAGCTGACGACAAGCGGAACAGCGCTTGATCGAAATGACGGCCTCACGAAAGGCGCACTCCACACAAACAGGAGCAGCATGGCCGCACGGCTGCAACTTCACGCTCGCCGCGCCCTCGCAAAATAGACACAGCAGCACCGCATCCACAGCCGCTTGCCGAATCATCAACATCTGCGGCGAGATGGAACAGTGCATATTGCTAAACGCAGGGCGGTACGAATTGAAAATCGCGATTGCATGTAGTACCGGTAACGCTTGTGGTAATAGAAGAGCAGATAGCGGAATTCCGGAGGACACGAATGCAGCACCGACAAATGCTTCGTGTTCTTCACCGTGATGGAAGCGCCCTAAACAATTCGTCCGGTATGTTACGGTATTCTCCGATAAAAATACCATACTTTAAGAAATAGTAACCCAGGGTTACTATTATTTCAACCCTCCCGTATCCTAGGTTACTATTTCTGCGTGGATTACTATTAATTCAACTTCATCAAGATCGAATATTAGTACCAAAAATTCGAGAAAAATGAATATTTTTGGATTTACTCGAGCAAAAAGCAGATATGATTGGCTGTTTGTCAATAGAAAACGAAAGAAAGAAGTAATTCAGCCTCTAAAGCACATGTTGTTGATGTGCTGAACTCATTTCATGTCGGAAGTGAGATAATTTCACCTTGCCCAATACAGAAAATTGTAACCCATGGGTTACTATTTCTGCGTGGGTCACTAATTCTTAAAATACGGTAATACCTTGGCGAGAAGAAAGCAGGCAACGGCCAGCTGCGGCCACGACTCGCAAATTGGCAACAAGTCTCCGAACAGCTCCTGAACAACACTGCGTGGTCAGGATTCCATCAATCGTGGAAAATACAAACCAAATCTTGGCATTTCTTGTCCAGAAAGAAGAGTTGATGAATAATGTCTGCGTTCGGCTTTCGTCCAGCCACCACAGCCAAACATAACTGCTGAATGGCCATGTGTATGGGCGACTCATTGTTGTCGTCAATTTCCTAGAAGAAATAAGCAACGGGTACTTAGGATAAAAATTGCTCAGTCACTAACATCGAGGGAAGCGCCACTTTCGACGAGAATGTCGATGACTCTGAACCAGTCGGTACGGTAGTTGCGTCCATCGATGCCAGTATTGTGATGCTTGTAAATCTCCAACTGCAGAGAGGCCATCATCAGATGCATCACCGATTGTCCAGTTAGAGTCTTGGATGATATCGAACACTGAAGCGAAATGACTGAAACTTCATGGCATTAGGCCAGCAATACAACTACAAAAATAAACACAACATGACGTTATTGGTAAAAATTACTATCATCATGCCAATGCAAGTATAGAACACAGACCCAGCAGTTCTTGGCGAGTTCTTCGACTACTCTGACGTGACCATTGGCAGCAGCGATATGCAGCGCCGTCCAGCCGTCCTTCGCTTTCTGCACGTCGCCCAATCGCTCGTCCTTGTTTAGCATGTGCAAGAGCAGCCTGAATAGAAATAAGCTAAAATAGACACACCGACAGATAGCGTATTTATTCTAATATAAAGACACCCCCTAAATCTAATTCAGCCACCGAGCAAGCGATATTATGCGTTATTTGTGTACCTTTCACATTGACTAGTGTTTTGCTCGGTTTTATTTCTTTTTTTCTTGAAAATATTGCAAATTTATCAAATCAAGATCAAAACACAACGTGGTGATTTTGGACTTTTAAGGGCATCGAAATATATAAGGACGTGTTCTTACATTAGAATAAATACGGTATGCAGGAGCAACAAAGATCGTCGACATACCCGAGTTTTCCGTGTCTGGCGGCCAGATGAAAACTAGTCAATCCGTACATGTCGGCGATGCAGATTTCTGCACCGTGGTCAAGCAGCAATGAAACATAAGCAATGTCGTTTTCGTCGTCGGCTCCGCTTGCAATAATATAGTGCAACGCAGTGCTGTTGCTACCCTTATCCTACACGTCCATTTTATTAAGGAAATGAGGAAGATTTGTCGGTCACCTGTGCATTGACGTCGATTCGCTTGGATTTGAGCAACACGCGGACAAAGGGCAGCAGCCGTCGGGCTACCGCCTCGTGCAAGGGCGTCAATCCGCTGTTGCCGAAGATGTTGGCGTCGGGCAGGGAGTGGTCGAGTAGACGATCTAAGATGCGCACGTCGCCGCTGTAAAAGTTGCCCGTAAAAATGGCCGAACACAAGCGAATCACAACTGCTGCTCGAGTTCGAAGAAGATGTCGAACGTAGACAGGCCATCCGTGCATTTGACGAGGGGGTTGGCGCCGCACTGCAGCAGCAGCTTGACCGTCGCTAATTCGTTCGTCTTCACCGCGTACATGAGCGCGGTCTCGCCCGCCGGACCCATCGCGCGATTCACCTGAACGGCGCCGTCAATTACCTACTTCGTTTTTGTTATGCATTCTTGGTGAGACCGGCGTAACTGTGAGCATGACGTCATCAGTCCTA
>JAQGCX010000412.1:0-17264 GCA_034700205.1 Plectus parietinus | reverse complement strand
TGGGTCTCAATGTGACATCGCGAAAACCCGATTTTCCGAATAAGAGGCAGCTGCCTCTTTTACGGAAAAACCCGGTAAATGACGGAGACGCACACTATGTACATTTGGCAATCTTGTGCTGAAGAAACTGACAACTGGCAGTGCAAATGCCTGGACCAGTCCGAGAAGTCGAGTATTTGACGAAATTGACGAAATTGCTTTCTACGTCGACGAAATCGATGTTAAATGCATGCCCCAGTGCGTCACAGCAAAGACAGTCTTCTCAGATTAGAAGAATTGCGTACATGCCAACATAAAACAATAATCACGGAAAAACCCGGTAAACCCCCCCCCCCTGGTTATAGGTTTGGCTGCTGTTGATGCAAATGCGCCAAGAGTGACAAGAAAGCGCCTCCCGATCGTCATGCAACAGACCGCCCATCAACCGTCCTTTCCGTCCTACCCGACGCGTTCGTCGCCCTTCGGCCTGTAGTCGACGACCAGCGCCATCGCAACCGTTCACTCCCACCATCGAACACCGAGAGGTTAAAATGAAAACGAATTTGTAGTAATAAAATAAAGTACTTTATCACCAATGTGTGTTCATTTTTCAGGTGAAGGATGTGCCGATCGAGTTGATCGAGTCGTCCCGTTCGCACAGTCTGAACCTGCGGTCGCCGACGGCGTCTTCGTCTTCATCCTACTCCGAGACGACCGACAAGAGAATCGACCGGTCGACGTCCACCCACACCACATCGTCGATTCCATGGCAGGTCCGCTGTCCTTGATCGGATCCGGATTAAGCTATCTTTGAAACACATCACCTCAAATATCTGCGGCGCACATTCTTACTTGATTTGCTAAGCGCTGTATACAGAATATCGGCGAGTGCAATTCACTCTGGTTCACAATTATGTAAAAAATATCGTTCCTACTGAAAAGCATCTAATGTTGCTTGTGTTATACTCTGCAAAGTACCAATGCGAAGCAGCATTAGGAATTTATTGTATGCTTATACAGAGTTTCATATTAAAAGTTCTAATTACAGACAAAACAGATTCTGTTACGCATCACACCGAAGCAAACGAAATATTGTAAGGTAATTTTTTTGCGGGACTATTTCATTATCGCAAACTCACAATGAATAACTAGATTTGTTTTGGAGTGTTGTTCACGTCTTGCATCAAGAAGATCATATAGACCGTCTCAACAGCCGACAACAGACAAGCAAGAAGTGAAAACACCTGAAAGCGTAGCCAATTTGCTTGATGAAAATTTAATTTATTGAATGAAACGATACGATACTTACACTCCCTGAAGTTATCTTTGCCGATCTTTTGCACTGCAATAGCGAACTTTGATTGGCATTGAACGACAGCATGCAGGAATGTGTTTCAGACGCAAACAAAACGCCAGCGACCAAAGAAAGAACGCCCACAATTATTGAAAATGCGATCCACTGAAATTTGAAGTTCATAATAAATACATAACAAATATATTCATAATAAAAACAAAAAATGTACAGTAGCGACTCATAAGAAAAGCTAAAGCGCTTGGCACTCTGAAAATTTTTAGCAAGTACAGTCGAACCCAGATAAGTGCACAAAATGTGTATCAATTGTTAGAGCACACGCCACCGCGCAAAGAGGCTACGCAGTTCTGCGAAGTGAGTTTTCATGTTGGCGTATGCTCAAACAATTGATACGCATTTTGTGCACTTATCCGGGTTCGACTGTACTAATGATTCCTTGCATTTTTGTACAGAGGGCAGGGATAAAATATTGCTCAGTCATGTTGAATGAATTCCATTTTTTACTGCAAATGACGTATTATTTTGAATGTGTTGTTTACCAGAAGAAAGGGCACTTGTTGCGACAAACGAGTGAAAAACACTCCTCCACTAAGCGCAGCGATAACACTGGCGAAAATTGCGAAAATGAATCCCGTCAACAATTCCGCGACTTTTTCGAATCCTTTCTCTCCTGCTACCACAGCCCAGGCGACAAGCAGAAATACAACGATGGCAATGCGCAGCCATAACAAGAATTTAACAACTTTGTCCATGAAAACGTTTGTCCACTGAGTGTGCATTGAACTCGCAACGGAGATGTTTGGATGCAGTAGTGATGGATGAGATGAGCGCTCCTCAACAACACAGCGCAGTAACTACGGGTGCAAGATGCTGAAGTCAATTAGAAACGGAATAATATGTGATATTATTATGCTTATTAGATATTTCAATTCTAAGTTGCAAGAATTTTGTGAATTTTTTTGTCGCAAACGCTGAACGAACTCGTTGAAGATGATATATCGCCAGCAATCAAGATTAGTTCAAAATATTTGAGTTCTCAGTTAAAAATTTTCTGTGAGCTTCTGCTAGTTCCCATCAGCCTCAAAGTATTCCACAGCTAACGTTAGATCTGACCAGTATTGTTTCAGTAAACTACTGACTTTACTTTACTGACTTCACTGACTTTTTTCTGGTTTTACTGACTTTTACTCTTACAGACTTTTTTAGTTTTGATTTTACTGACTTTTACTTTACTGACTTTAGATTTGGTTAACTGTGGTCTTACTGACTTTACTTTACTGACTTTTTTCTGGTTTTACTGACTTTTACTTTTCCTGACTTTTTTGGGGTTTTTACTGACTTCACTTTACTGACTTAATTTTGGCAAAGTTAAACTCCCTTTTACTTAACTGACTTCAGATTTAGTTAACTGAAACAACACTGCACCTGACTCTACCCCAGCTGCCCGCTCTAGTGCCAGTTACTATTCTTTCAGCTAGCTCAAGCAACCGATTAAACCGGTCTTGCATTCTTTTGTTCTTCAGTAATTGATGTACGGCGTGGTGTGTCTATTGTCTGTCTTATTGGTCTGTATCCTAGGCGAGAGAGGAGAAAATTGGTAATCCATAAGAGTGCACTCCCGCCGAGTTGCCCGAATTTCGCCACCTTCGCTCCGGTGGAACTAAGTAATCTCGGAAAACAGAAGTGTATCCAACAAAAGTTGGTGTGGGTGTATCTATGGTTGCGCTATAATCGTGGAAATAATCTTTGGCCGAATCGCAATACCGGACATTGGAAACGCAGTACTCGACGTGTTACGCGCTCGCCTGCGAACACAACTTGTGCAATCACGCCTAACCCGTTCCATTTCTTCCTCCGCCTCCGCACGAGCACTCTAATCAGAAAAACGTCATCAAACTGCAGTTAGTGAAGGAAAACCGGCGGGTGCTGTGTTGATGTCGATCGATGCCTTGCCCGTAAATCCGGTATTAGATCGCCCGCGGAGGCGTTTAGAAAGAACTCAGTCGGCCATCTCACGGCCAAATCAAAACCCTAGTATCGGTGAGGCCGTGCAAAGAACTGATTGTTTTGTTTGCCTCGCTTACGACAACCAATTCACTTACCTGCAATGAAGACAATTTTCTTCTACCTTCTGCTCATCCACTTTGCTTTGTACTGCTCAGATGCTAAGGTTCGTTTAAAAACATTTGCACAATTGCTTCTTTGTTTCGTTTTCTTCGCAGTTAAAAATAATCATACATCAATGTAGGTTGTGTGAATGAGTCCGAAAGAAAGTGCTCGAAATTAACATGCGGTAGTACGGTTATGTAACGAACTGCTATTGAAGGAAGGTACTACTGTGTGCTTCAGTAGCAGCAATAACTCCATATTTAGTGCCTGGGTAGACGAATGATTTTAGTACTAATTGTTTCCTATCTGATGCTTATCTTATTTGTCCAATTGCTTCCCCAATATTGACAATCAATGATACCGAGTCCACAGACTACATTAAACGCTGTGTTGGTGGTAATTTGCGAAGAATAACACAACTTTCAACATGGTGATGTACAGTTTAAACCGATGGTTGAAAGGTCGAATAAAGTTCATTACAGAACTTTGGGCATTCATTGAGTTCTTCGAGTGTTACGAATGATTTTTTCACAGAAAATGCACAGGAGTCGAGTGCGACAGGAGTGGGACTTTCAATGCGCGAAAGGCGAGACGATCAGTGGGTTGACTGCTCAACATGTCATTGATGACGTCGTCGTCACTTTTTCCTGCGAATCTCTCAGCAGTTCTGGTTCACCATCACTTGTAAGTCAATATTAAAGACAAAAGGATGCTTTATTATTGATCAATAAATCGGGGCTAAACTATAATAAGTTACGGTTTACTGTATGCATCTTAACTCTTGAGCAAAATGGTCGATCGAGTTAAATTACGGAATGTAATACCTGTCAACTTTCAATTCGTAAAATTCCGTGAAAACTAAATAAAATTGAGCTGTCTATTTCTTGTCTGTGGATGAACAATGAGTAATTAAAAACCTTCGTTCACGCTGATTGATGCGTAACGTAGCGCGCATTATTGTGCGC
The DNA here is from genome assembly GCA_034700205.1 of Plectus parietinus. Lineage (NCBI taxonomy): Eukaryota > Metazoa > Nematoda > Chromadorea > Plectida > Plectidae > Plectus > Plectus parietinus. Next base: position 12,899 of record JAQGCX010000412.1, on the reverse strand, counting down.
CACTTTTTTTCGCAATGAATCTCTTTCCCAAACAATCAACGAGAAGAGTTTTTTTTTCAAGGAAGAAGGCACCTGCAGGGAGACGAAGGAATTTCAAGTTTTCAAGGATGGCAAGTTGACGCCCGAAGGCGCGGAGTCCGGTTGCAAATCGAGTGAATACTTGAAAGGTGTCAAGAGCTCCGTAACGGGAAAAGGAACGACTTTCGGACGAAAGTAAAAGCGATTTGCCAAATATGATACGGTCGAACTCGGATAAGTGCACAAAATGCGTATCAATTTTTAGAGCACACGCCACCGCGCAAAGAGGCTACGCAGTTCTGCGTAGTCAGTTTTCATCTTGGCGTGTGCTCAAACAATTGATACGCATTTTGTGCACTTATCCGGGTTCGTCTGTAACAGTTAAAACAACATTTACAGTTTCGTAATCACGATAAAATGTCATGTTAGAAAATTCTTTAATTACCGTTCTTTAACTGTGTTATTCTTCAACTTTGGGCACTAATGATCTTTCTTTCAGACTTCTGTTCAAGTGTTGCAAAGCTAAAAACGCGGATATGGACGAGAGTGGATGTCACACAGTAGGACCAAAGCAACCATTCCATTTTAAAACTGGAGAGATAATTAATCTGAAGAATACTGCCAAACCTGGTCCATCGTGTCCAAAGTACGGGCTGAGTACTTTCTTCGTCGATCACTCTGGATTTACTCTGAAATATTGCACCTGGACGATCAAGGATGCCAATTATCCGGAATGTACGGAAAGTTCATTATTTTCTTCCACAACACTTAACATACCGTACGTATTGCTATAATCAAAATTTGACCATCGATAAAGAAGAAAACTGGGGTTTGGTCTTGAAAGGAAATAAGGGAAAATGGAATGATTTTGTCTCAGGAAATGACGCTCATCGTTGGCACAAACTTGTGCTCGCTGAGTGTCGCAGAGGTATGAAACAAAAACTCACTAAATGCTGCAACGATAGTGTGGGTTTATGATTTTCTTTGCCTGACAGGTTACGGTATCACCTTCCCATTTCTCTTTATCCAGTACAAAATGTTGACTATGGAATTAAGATATAGATACAAAATATTATATTGGGCATATTGAGCATTTAAAAACACTGCCTGTTTCTGTCCAAGTTGATGGCTCTATAAACATTTTCTTGTGCGATATGTAGTCAAATGATTGCAGCGTGCTCAAATCAACCGACAGAGTCAGCCGAACCAGTCGCCAGTGATCAATCGAATGAAAAAATTACAGACCCAGTTTCGCCGAAGAAAAAGGACAGACAACGCCATAAAGAGGACAATGCGCAAGAAACTATCGCAGATACACCAGCAGTACTAGTGGACAGCGACACTAAAAGTAACGAACAACCAGAAATAAGCGAATCCCAAGATGCGACACCCACGACCGAAGAAAGTGAATCACAGAATAAGCCGGTAGCAACAACTCGGCAAGTAGTACGGGCTACTTCTCATACAAAGCAGAGCGGATTGTCGGGACGAAAGATAGGCCATACTACCGCTGTCACCGATCAAGCATCAGCTACTGAACAAACTGACGAGAAGAATTTATCTGTAAGTGAAGAATCGGTTGATGAAGATGACGAAACAACTGCTACTGCTGCAACTGAAGTGCCGTCTACCAAGAAGCCCCAAGCATCTCATATCCGTAGAAGTCACAGGATAAATCACAATGAACAGAGGACAGCTGCTCCTCATCAACCTGTCGCTTCCCAAGCTCAGCCCCATTCTCCTTCGAAACCGAAACAAACTCATACGCATGTTAAAATTCTTCCCGAAGCCCCGCAAAGCGATCCCAACACGGGCAGAGCGGTTATGGACACTGAAAACGTCGAAGAAGAGTCTACAGAGACAGAAACAGAACCAACGAAGAAACCAAAGAATCACGTCATAGTTTTACCAGCAAAGCAGCCAAAAACTGTCGAGCCACCACAGAGCGATAAAGCAGAGGAACCAGTGGTCATTTTGACGAGTATCGATGAAGTGCCTGAAGTGCCTGAAGAACCAAGAATTCATATTCATGAAGAAACAATCGCGATTCCAAAGGACATTGCAGCGGAAAAGTCATCAGCTCAGTCGGCTTCTTCAGTTAGCGGTCTGCTCAAATGCAAACCAGGATCCGTGGGTACGTGTAATCCAAAACCGGATTAAAGTAATCCATAATTCTATACGCGCCGTGGCATTGGTTCCTATTGCCATGACAACTGGCTGCACCCTTTAGCATGGCGCGCATAGATTATCGATTAGTTTAATCCGATTCTGGTGTAACCATTTGTTAAAGCAGCATTTATGTACAATGCACTGACCGACTGGAGCGATCGATCGACTAAAATTTTGACGTGTTTACATACTATGAAAATGTCGGCGTCCAGTCGGGAGGGGGGGGAGAAGTGCCCCGCAAACTATTTCAAATTTTCGCTAAGGCTACGGAACAAACGAGCGCAAATAAAAGTTCATGAGTTCGCGTCCTGCCAAAATTTTGTTCACAACGCAATATGTTTCGTCCTCCCGCTGAAAACCGTAATTTCTGCGTTAGCCGCGATAAGACAGAAATATACGGTATTTTGCAACCCCGCCTGGTTTTCCACGCGCCGATAGTAGCATCGAACGTTTGAATGGATTATTTGCCTGATTGTAAAGAGAGACGCGCGAACACTTGAAAACCGTTAAGCGTGCATCGAGTCGCAGATGATGTCATTGTGTAAACAAGAATGGACTGAGCGGTAAAATAGGCCGAATCGACCGACTGGAACGATTAAATTCAACCCTCTTTGAATTATCGAAATCCCATCGGTCGTCCCCGTTGGTCGGTGCAGTCGATGCATTATAAACGCAACTTAACAGCGCTTATATTGAAGATTTGCAACAAAACTTAACAAGAATAACAGTGGAGCAAAACATTATTTTACATGACCAATAAATTTCAGGAAATCAGAAATGGAGTTGTTTCGCAGGCGACCACTGTGATACTGATAAATCATGCACAACAAAATGCAACACATGGCAACCGGGTTTGGACTTTGGCACATTAGCGACAACAAAATGCGTCGCCGGAAACGGAAAAGAGCAGTACTGCTGCTGCACTTACGAAGGACAAGGTCAGATATAATCTTTGGATACAATCTTTGGATAGATATAATCTTTAAACATACCTCCGCAAGGCCCGCCATTACGTACGTATTTCATATACGTCACGGGTCGAAAAACTGAAGAGGATTCGCCATACGTCACCGGCTTTTTTGCGCCGGAATTCCAACTTCAATAAAAAATTTGAATTTCGCGCACAAAATTTGCATATTAGAATACGGTAAGGCTACAAAAGTCTACACAGGATATGTCACTTGGGTCCAACCTTGCTCAGGTATGCATTTATAGAATAGAATTCAACCCAATCAAACCGAATTGTTAGCAATAAGTCCAAACATACAGTATGCTGCCATCGTTTGTTATTGTAGGACAGACCGACTGTCCTGCAGCGAACGATAAAAGAGGAAATACAAAAGAAAACGATGACAAGGTGGTACAAGCTCTGGTGGCCATGAGGGGCAAGAACTTATGATTGTTTGATGAATTCATAAACGCCGAATCTAGCCAAATTGAAAGCATTTATTAAACATGCCTTTTCGATTGATAAACGGTGATATGACTGTGCGACTGCATTTATTGCATTCTGCTATTTGTTCCAATGTGAAAAAAATATGCAAGTAATAAACGAAAGTTTTGTTCTCATGAATCCTTTTTGGCGGCGGCGCTAGCACTGAAATTTTTTTTAACTGCCCCCATTGGTTTTCGAGTTTGCCCCCCAGTTTCCGATTTCAAGTTTTGCGCCTGTGTGACATTAGTTAGTCATTCAGCGATTGTTCGCATGACTCTTTGAACAAATAAGTGCGTCAAAAGTTGCTGAATAATATGATCTTTACATCAAATGATCAAAAGAAGAATCGTAAACATGTTTTGCTTCCGGTTAGCTAATGACATGTACGATATGTGTTCTTTACAGGGTGCGGTAAGAAAGGAAGGCGGTTTAAAAAATATTTTTTTCCAAATCCCATTTCGCCAAAATTGTCACAAATGGCATTGTTTGTAGCATTTTTTCCTCTTTTCCTCTCTTTGTGTTGTTAATGTTGTAAATTTTCATTGTTTTGTTCATTTTTTGGGGAAAATATTGACATTTTTAATAAAATTTGAACTTTGAAAAAACCGTACGTATTTTTGTCCCACCTTGTAGTAAGTAATTTGATTAATTAAGAAAGATGTTTCATTCGACCGCCACAGTGGTGGTAGCGCAGTTAAAATACAGTACAGTAGCCAAAACAATCACTCTCGTCGTTAATTAGCTCTTGATTAACTAACTTCAAATTTTTTAATCGCCCAAAATGAGGATTTCGGCAGCCTCGTTTCCTCAGTCAAAGTTTTTGCAAACCGTCTCACATCCAGTGAAGATTATGATATCATTAATTAAGTGATATCACATCTACTGTGTTTACTGTGCAGACCGTGCTCTCTAAAGCAAAAAATTGTTACACAGATACACTAGAAAGTCATTTCCATTCCAGTCCAAACTTGGTGCAAGTGTATCTTAGATACTTGGATATTTGCATTAAAAATTTCATTAAATTTGGTCACTGCAATCAAAAATTAGAGGGGAGGGTGTGTTATGATATTTCTGGGACACCCTGTATAATCCGGATTTGCGTCATCCGTTTTCGTCAGACAGGCACTAGTGTAGAACCCCGGTCGTAATTTCAAAACATCACAAGGTAAGTGACTTTGACTTTTAACTTCACAGGGAGGGGTATTTCGACACGCTGAGTCCGAATTTCATGTTTCCGGATTGATCCGGAGTCCGGAGTCCGGATATCTTTTTCTGGACTACGGATACGTATTTGACGGGAAACAGTGCACATTGAGTGAGAACAGAAAGGATTGTGTCAAACATAGGTTAGTATGGGGGGAGAGGTTGGGGGAGTGGGCCCCCCTCCCCCAAAACACCTAGGATACAAACCTATGTTTGACACAATCCTTTCTGTTCTCACTCAGTGTGCACTGTTTCCCGTTAAATGCGTATCTGTAGTCCAGAAAAATATATCCGGACTTCGGATCAATCCGGAAATATGAAATTTGGACTCAGCGTGTCGAAATACCCCTCCCTGTGAAGTTACAAAGTCAAAGTCACTTACCTTGTAATGTTTTGGAATTACGACCGGGGTTCTACACCATTGCCGTCAGAGATTAGTAAGAGTTCATGAGAAAGCCCATCGCATTCTTTGGCTCTCTCGCAGTGCTTTATTGACTACAAGACGTCGGAAAATGTCATGCACTAATGTATATTAGTGCATGACATTGAACTTGAAGAAGTATAATGACGTTGATGACATCCGACCTTATATTATTGGATTTCTAACTCTATTTATTCTTGCACCATTCGCCGGTTGTTATTTATGGCAAACTGTGATGTTGAAGTAGCGTCCATCTGACATCGATAAACTTGAGAGTATAAAACAAAATGACGGCTCTAGAGCTCAGCAATTTTACTCCGCATTTTGTTTATGGTTGTCAAGGAATCGGTGAGTAAACGGTAGTAACAAAAATATTCGAGAAAAACAACAACAAAAGCTTTAATTCTTCAAATATTTTTCGAAGAAAACATTTAATGCAATATTTGCTATCAAATCAATGGCCTAATACCCGAATCGAAGCAAATGCGAAAAAAAAATTTGGCTGGAGATATCACTGAACGGGATCCCCCCCTCAGCCAGGTCACTCTGACTAAAAACCGTGCCAATATCTGAACTCATGCCAAGTTAAAGTTTAATCCTACATAAAAATTTCTATCGTTTTGCACACGTTCCTTCCCGTGCAATTCTTCAGATTGCAGCGATGTGTGCGGCAAACGGTTTGCTTCTGCTCACAATATTGTTGGAAAGTTCGCTACGCTGTCGAAAAGAAATGCTGATCATCGCCATTATGGCTGGGTCAGACGTCATCTTCGGTCTTGGTGTGTTGTTAATGGCCATTTACCGCACAGTCGTAATAGCAACTGACCAGCAAAACGTCGTAATTTCTTTATGGGATTGCAACATACGGTCGCCGTACTTGATACTCAATATCGGTTTTCAATTGTCATCCGTTGTGAACACCGTAGTGAGCTATGATCGACTGATGGCCGTCTCATCGCCAATGAAATATCGTAACCCAAGCAGATGGTACGCCGGAAAAGCGCTGGTGAGCTGTACAGTAAAAATTTTGACGTCAAGTCGCGGGTGAGCGCTTCAGCGTTACGGTAAATCAATCGAATCGAGACAGAACTGGCGGAAATATAACTTGAGCATTTCAGACATTTTGTTCCACCGCAACATTTCTGTAGAAGACCACTATTTTTCGTGTTCCCATCAACTGCCACTAATTACCTTACTTTCGCCCTGAATTGCTTTTAAGACTGACCGAATTCCTGAGAGTACGGTATTTGTCGCTTAGTTGTCCGCGCGCAGACATTACGTGCAAATTGCAAGTTTCTGCTCAAGTGATAAAAAATAGGAAGAAGATAAAGTAGGGATTTACTGTTTTGAAACATAAAATCTGCACCCCCACTCAGACACCAACACCTACCCACCGCTGTTCTGCACCCAACCATTTTGAATTGTAACCGCACTATATGATCTATAAAGAATATAACTGTGCATTTAATAGGGATAGTGGGAGGAATAAGATATTTTGTCCACTATTTGTGCCACTATTTCTGAAAATACAGTATTTCAGATATTTGTCGCCATTACTGGTGCAGTTTCATTGATTTCAATGATTTTCATATTTTTCGCTTCGCCGGCTTCTGTTCCACTTGTAACGAAGTTGTGTCAGTCACCGATAACTGCTTTTCAGCAGACATTTGTAACTAGCTTCGGATACGTAAGCATTGCAATATATATCGGCGTATTTTTTGAGTTCCGTCGCAAAACACGGGGAATCTCCCCCAACACCCGTGAATATGAAACAATGGAACTGCAGCGCCGTCTTACTGTCACACTCGGAATCATTACTGTGTCGACGTTTCTTTTCCTTGTTATACCCTATTCGATTATAACCGTCTGCTTATGGATGAAAGTTCCCGTACCGCAGGCTACATTTTTAGGCATCATTTCCCGGCTCAGCACGATAATCAATGTGGTCATTTACGTCATTCGACAGAGAGAAGTTCGACGCAAAATGTGGCTACTTATCGTGTGCAAAAAACAAATTCAAACTGTCGTATCCGTTTCGTGAAATGTCTTGAAAATACATATTTTCGCTGAAATACTTTTATGAAGTATACGTACAGTAAAACACGGTTAAGTGCAGGTGCTCAGAATCAGTGTTGTAAATAGCAATATTACTAAACTTTTTACTATAGTAAAGTGATTTAGTATAGTAATATTACTATACTAAATTAAAATCAGGCAAAATTACTGTACTATTACTATACTATTTCCCATTTCCCACGACGTGCCAAAAATATTTTACGTTAAATTTAAATTTTTTAAAATTTTCGTCCCGTCCCGGACTGAAAATAAATTTTAATTTTCTTCTTCGTCCCTTCCCAGAGCCCAAAAAAATTTTCGTCTTCGTCTTTGAGACGATGAAGAAATTTTCGGGATGAAAAACAACACTGTATCTGAGGTTGTTGCTTCTTTGTGTGAACTGCACAGCTTATGAGATAAAATATTGATGCATTTACTGTACAGTCAGATTCACGACAATCAGACCGGGCGAGAAAGTACTGTAACTAACACAAAACATACGTATTGATGTTTCGGAAGTGAATCGGGCAACACAAAACATAGAATTATTGATTTATATGCTGCAATGCTGAAGCAAAACACCACCGGTCTGGTCGCCGTGATCTCGATAATATGGCCAGTTTCTTTCTAAATAGAGATTTTTGCAGCACAGATGGTTCCATTGATCAATGAACACAAAACAGCGATCGAACAGAACAAGCAAAACAGCTGAGTACAGGTACTATAAAAATCTCGGCGTACAGGGGCCTGTTTCAAAAAAGACAACGGACTGGGGACTAACGAAATTGTGTCATGCGGATCGCGCGTATTGGACGTTTCCATGGTAACGGCCAATGCGTGCACTCCGCATTACACAATTCCGTTCAATGCCAACACGTCCGACTGTGAGCCAGAAGGTCGCTGGTTCGAGTCACCACGAGGACACTGATTTTTGCATATCCCCACGCCCACGTCTGAACAGACCCCAGACGGCACATATCTTTTGCGTTAAGTACCGTAGTTTAGTGCCCAATCTGGTCGCCGAGTTTCCGACTGTACAGCACAATCAATATCAACAGCATTCTTTCAGTTGCTATTCTCAGGTGAAGCGTCTCTGAGACCAAGCCTGTTGACTTAGAACAGCACTGCTAGCATACTTGGACAGAAACACAATTTTCTTCAAATCGCTGCTGAATAGCGGCAAAAGAATCGCATTCATTTCTAAAGTGGTTGCGTAGATCAAGTAGAAGGCGAGAAACTGCCATTTCGAAATCGTCGCCAGAACCAAATGCGAGAATAGGCGAGAATAGGGCGAAACTGAAAAAATCTCCGAATAACATTTTCTAACAATAAAATTTGTTAGCATGAAAATTGGAAAGCAGTTTGATGTCAGACGGTGTTCCACTGACTTTTAGTTGGACATGAGTCATTTTAAATTAATACGATGAATTTACCTAATACCTACGGTTGTTACAGTTTTGGATAAGAGTCTTCGTCATGAGAGTCCAATAACGATATCTTAGACAAAAGTCAATAGATGTAAGAATCAACGTGTGTGTGAGAAGTAGACGTTTTGGTCAAGCTTTTCGTTACAGGAGGTTCAAAGGGGGTGTCGGAAAACCATATTGCGTTTTTATGTACTGTAAGTCAAGTAAATCGCCACAAAAGCGTTATTGACAAAAAAATATATTTTAATTCCGATTTATTCTCAATGAGATCGCAATGCATTGAAATTTTTGTCATTTACATTAACCTACATTATCTAAATAATTTATTTCCGCAAAATACGCAAAATTTCTCACCTGTCGATCAGAGAATAAGCCATCAGCTTGAATTCGGCCCTCTGTGGCAGTTTGCTCAATATATACACAAAAATTGAAACAGCGTAACACGAAAAAGTCACTGCTGAAACCACATACAGATGAATATTGATGTACTTCTGAATCGGTAAGCTGAAATACAATGTCGTATTTTTCCACAGCGCAGCATACATATTAATATTATGAGTGATATAAGCGTCAGATGGATAAAGACTATGCCAAACAGCGACTTCCGTTGTTTCCAGCAACCAAATACAGATGCAGATAGCTATATTGACTTTGCGAGTGAAAATCACTCGAAATTTGATTGGAAAACAAATAGCAAACAGGCGATTTATTGCAAGGACCGGGTAGTGAAGTTTCAACGGACGAATCGGAAAGTTCCAGCCGATACTGTAGATTCTTGTAAGTGAACCTTGAAGCAAGGTTGATCCATCGAATAATACATCGATGCCCATCCAGAGAAGATTTAACATGTAACCAATCTCGCAAATACCCATTGAGCAATAGAAAATAAATGTTGAATGCGTCTTCGACAAACGAACGATACTTCTGAGGACAAACAAATACCACAAAATATATACGGTGCTGATCAAAACCATTACAGACCCAGCGAGTTTGTTGTCATCCATTTTACTGGTCGCTTTTGTTTTGCTCACAGCTTTGCAAAGCAGGATGATTGCCTGAAAATTTGATTTTCTTCGATAGTTTCGCGAAAAATTATGCATTACAGTAGGTTTTCAGGAAATCTAATTTTTGAAGAAAGAGAAAATTTCAAAAACTATTTATGTATCAGATGTATGTCTAACTCAGTTGGATTAATTTTCACGAAAATTTTTTTCCCAATTTCAAGTAGGAAAATTGATATTACATTATTCAAAATTTCCGCCACTAAGACTTACGTATGTTTGTAATTTTAGCAAAACGGTTTGTACTTCTGTGACACTGACTGATGGATAGCGTGAAAAACATGACATTTATATGCCGAGCAAAGTGCTCATTAACATTAACGAAGCGTCCGGTCGGGTATTGCTGTAAATAAAGTAGGGTTTCCCTTAAAGAAGGCTGCTCTTGCTGTCGTACGAGCCGAACGCGATCTGCTCGAATGATTTCCCTCCAGGCTTCCTGCTCATTAAGTAATTCAATCAAGTAAGGTTGAGTGCTGCTGCTCCCTATCTCTTAGCACCTGCTCAATCCAGCAGCATGCGCTACATTTTCGCGATCATTCCACAACTGTCATCTTTTGCTTTATTTTCGATTTGTTTCGTAGTTTTGGCGATTGGGATTTGGGTTTTCTGGGCGTAACATAATATTATGTTGTATTGTATGTTGCATCTGTACGCGGTCACACAGGAGACGAGAAACTCGTTCAGTACATCCCGTTCACGTACTATTTAACAGCAAAACAGATTTGGGGATTTAGCCGCGGTTTGGGGGTTTAGACTCCCAATACCGACCCCAACTCCCCCAACCAAAATACATGCGCCCATGTCTGGTAAACAGTATATCTTTCACAAATGAATGTAGGTGAAGATTTGTTTTTACCTAATCCGACAGCATTTTGCTAAAACACTTCTGAAAATCAATGCTGGTGCCCAAGCAAATTATTTATTAAATATCACTGGTCACACCTGTTCTTCTGTCAAATAACCATCCGACAAAAATATTGATGAGCACAAACCTTCACGGTTGACTGGTGTATCTGAACCATTAAGGAAGTTGGATAATAGGATAACGAGGAAGTATTTTTAGTTTGTTGTTTTGGCATCCTACACCATTCATGTGCAAACGAACTTCCTTATCCGCCTTTGAAACTGCACTTAAGTGCGACGACATAGGATGGCAAAGGTTTGATGATGACGAAGGACAACCCGAGGGCGTTCGAAGATCGGTCTGTGAATAAATAAACTGATGCAGGAATCAACTTCTAATGGAATAATGGCGCGACATCTGCTCCGTTTTCTGCGTTTGAATCAACTTTTTTATCTGTTTCACGTCAAAGTGGTGTTGTGTGGTGTGGGGAAGCCATCATTTATTCTCAAACAATGTACATTTGAGTTCAGTTGAACATTTGCACCAGAAACAATTGCATTATATCCAGATTCACAACTTACACTTTTTAGTGGTTCAGTTTGGAGGACTTCATTCACAGTTCTACTTTGTGTCCGTTTGTTTTGCTGGTTGACTCTTTCTGCGCTTTTTTGTGGGGACAGCCTCCCTCAGATTTCGGCGGTTCCATTGTTTTCTTTTCTTCTGTCAATGTCGACTCTTTCTGCCCTTTTTTGTGGGGACAGCCTCCCCCAGACTTCGGCGGTTCTATTGGTTTCTTTTCATCTGTCAATGTCGACTCTTTCTGCACTTTTCTGTGGGGGCAGCCTCCCCCAGATTTCGGCTGTTCCATTGGTTTCGTTTCGTCTGTCAGTGTCTGCTTTTCGGCCACAGACGGTCGAACGCTTCCTGACCCAAATACCAATGACATTTGGTCGAATTGCAACGATTCCAGTGCATAGTACTTCTTCGTTAGTTTCACTGAAATAGTGAAAAGTGTGCATTGTTGATATCGTAGTAAAATAAATAACCCCCACCCCACGGCGGCATTTTGTGTACAGAAGCAAAACGAGCACCTTTTACGATCAGGGACGGCGCTAGGGGGGGCGGGGGAAGATACCCCCGTCTTTTTGAATAAAACGTGTTCGCCACATTGCGACGAAATTTTTTGACAAATTCCTCTCCCCCCCCCCCCGTCTTTCGGCTTCTAGCGCCACGTCTGCTTACGATGGGTACACATGCAGAAGGCACGTCTGGACTGATATTCAAAACTTCCTTGCTCATGTGTGGGAAACAAAACATAATGCCCTCATGGTGGACAGCGGTGGCAGGCATATTTGGTGCCGATGGATTATATGCGGTGCAGCACGCCAGAAAGATTCGTTATCTTACGCGGATAATCGATTTCGCCGGCCAGAACTGCGTTCACCCAATCTTTCAAGCCTTCTTCACCCATTTCATCGGCACGACGGAAAATATATGCAGAGCTCTAAGAAAATACAGCAGATATATTACTATTTCAAATGTATATAGCACAGAAAGCAAAATTTTCAAGCATTACTCAATGCGCCAACTTTTTGCAATTTCCTTGACGGTAAAATGTTTAAGAAAACCGAGGATATATTTTGCGAAGAATAAAATACAAGCGAACAAAATTTGATATTAGCAAATTTTCGTACCTTTTCGTGATACACAAATGCTAGAGCAGGTAGACTTGCTTGGCTTATCTTGTATTCTCGGAATACAAATTGAGTAAATTCACTTCTGTCGCTGAAAATGTAAGTTTTCGATGATTTTCAAACTGTATCGAGCTTATGTAGCAACATTAAATAATGGTGGTAACTGGTGAATGGGGATCAATTTCAATTATTTGTCAAACAGTCCAAGCTGTACTTTGAGCAACTTAGCAGTTGCAAAATAAACTAAGTTTATAATAGATATTTTAAATGAAAAATAGTTCTATCAAAACCGACCTGGTTATTCGAACGAAACTCAGTTTTTCTTTTAACGCTTTGTCGATAGCCATTTTGTGGATCGAGTCTAGAAGTTCTTTGGGACAGTTTGTATCAGCAATTAGCACCAGATATGGCTTTGCTCGTTTGTGCAGTGTTGGCATAGTGTATCCATTCAGCTCAATCTGAAATAAAAGAAAGTAATGGTAGTCCAGACATGGGTGTGGGGGTATGGAGGGTATATACCCCCCCAAGGACCTCCATACCTCCGGCCAAAGCTGGTTGGGGGGGTATGGTCA
>JAQGCX010000411.1:0-17268 GCA_034700205.1 Plectus parietinus | reverse complement strand
CTTTCTTCCGGAGATCGGCAAAGGGTTGAGGCACCTTTTCCAGTTGTTTTTCAGCCAACCTTAGTCAGCTTTTTTTTGTCGGGAGCCAAAAAAGTGTTTTGACCGGACATAACCGGTGACCGGACCAGCCCCATTCTACCCTATATAACTTTGATCACTTAACAATATGGCCATCTTCAGAAACTATGAGACAGCCAACCTGGTGGACAATCTATTGAAGCGCATGGAGCAGTACGCGAACAATCTGGAAGGATTGGTCGAGGAGCGAACACGCGACTACCTAGAAGAGAAGAAGAAGGTGGAAGAGTTGCTGCATCAGTTGCTGCCGCCGTCGGTTGCCGATCAGCTCATCAGCGGTAGCGCCGTCCAGGCAGAAGCCTTCGACTGCGTCACCATCTACTTCTCTGATATTGTTGGATTCACCGCCCTTTCATCACTGTCCACACCCTTCCAGGTACTGTAATCCACCCCTTCACCCAAACCATTTCATATTTTCGTTATCTGTTCGTGACAGAAAGCGCAAAATACGAGTTGCGCGTTGGCGCCTTGCTAAAATTTTGTTCGCAACGTAAAATTTTTTGTCTTCCCGCCAAAAACCGTAATTTCGTGCTAGCCGGTATAAGACAGAGTGATACAGTATGCTTTCGACCCGGTCGGATTTCGCTGCCGCCGATAGTACACTCATAACCGGAATTAACCGGATTAACCGCACCGTACACCGAAAATGCTGGCGACCAATTTCGTTGTATGACCATTAACAGAAATGATTATTTCCTTCTCTCTATCATAAGAAAAAAGGATACTTAATGGCATTTTATGAGCAAAAATTTACCAGTCCCGTGAACATGATTCTCTCGGTTTGAACGACATTAAATTCTGGTAAACTCTTGTAGAAATAACGAGTATAAATGGGCGCTTCTCGTTTCGTGTGCACATAAGATTTGTTCAGGTTGTGACGCTGCTCAATGATCTCTACCTTGCGTTCGACGGCGTGGTCGACAACTTCAAGGTGTACAAGGTGGAGACAATCGGCGACGCGTACATGGTCGTGTCGGGTCTGCCCGACAGAACGGACGAACACGCGTCCGAGATCGCGCAAATGTCCATCGCCCTGTTGCACAAGGTCAAGCACTTTGTCATCCGCCACCGACCAAACGAACAGCTCAAACTGCGCATCGGAATGCACTCAGGCAAGCGCAACTTTCATCGTTTTTTTGTTTTATTGATGTAAATGGGGTCCGAGGCAGAGGTGGGCGTGGGGGGGGGGGTTTGGGTAGGGTTACCAAATCCTGAAAACTCCAAAGTAGGAAATTTTTTCTACAGTAGCTGGGGTGTAGCCGTTACACCTATGATTTGTTTCTATTCAGAGAATATGACCAATAAAATGTGTGAAGTGAACGGAATTAGTTCGGCTGTGTTTCAGGTCCAGTCGTAGCTGGTGTTGTCGGTTCGAAAATGCCTCGATATTGCTTGTTCGGCGACACGGTAAACACCAGCAGCCGAATGGAGAGCAACGGACTTCGTAAGTGCTTTTAATGATTGTCGATTTCTGGTTATGATGATGAGTGGTCAAATTTTTTTATTCGGGGCTTTATAGTGAGAATTTTCGAACAGTTAACCGAAAATCCATCGAACACCCCTGAATTGAATGTCGCGCGCTGTGACAATCTAGAATTTATTGAATTGAGTATTATTACTTCGTATGATTTAAATCCATTTCTAATAAACGTCCCACAACGAAATTTAGTCACTATTACACATCTAAAATTCTGGGGTTACGGTGCTTTCTACAGTACGCTCTTTACCATCAAAGAAATTATGAGTATATGTTGGTGACGAATGGGTGGATATTTATTGTGATCGCTTTTTTCAGCACTTCGGATCCATGTGAGTTCGGATACGAAGAATATTTTGGATCAGAGACCGGGCTTCCGACTGGATCTGCGCGGCGACATGGAGATGAAGGGTAAAGGACTGCAGACGACCTACTGGCTGAAAGGCTACAAGGACCAGTCAATTCCGGACTTCGGACCCGAGTTTTCCTAACACTCGGTGGCCGCATTCCTGACGCAACTGCGCTCTGCGGACTTGTACGATATGTGCATGGCAGCTTATTCTCGCCTCGTCTCAGCCGACTCGCGAATCGGCGGTATTGTTTTGTCGCCAATGCCTGCGGACACTGAAATTTGCTTCAAAGAAGGATGAACGTGGAGAAGTGAGAAACTGTGTTCGTCGGTACGGAAAAAACGCGTGCGGTCTACACGGGTAGTGGTGTTGTTTCTTGCGTCTTCTTTGTCGATTAAATGAACGTGTTCTTCGCAGTTTGCGATTCGTAATCGAGAATTTCTAATCGCGCACTTGCTCGCGTATTCAAATCGTTCCGTTCTTTGATTGATTTCGGCATTATTACGTCGACGTTGCCAAAATCTTCCGTATATTGGTGTTTTGTAGTTTCATTACTCGCTGTGGGTTTCTTTTAAAAATGTTTCAATTTACCACCCGATCTTACCGGTGTTTCCAATGTTGGTCCGGTTTTTTGTCGCTTTCAAAACGTCAGTTAAAAGGGAAAGTTCCGGTTAAATCGTGTATTACACAGTATAAACTGATTATCTTTGAAGCAATCGATGTGTTTTATGAAAGCTCTTGTTTCTGTATGTATGCCACATCATCTTGCTGTAACCGCCAGGGAGTAGCATCTCATAATTAGTCCTTCAATATTTTGTTCAGCCCAAAACGGCGTTTGTTTCGAAAATGAAATTCACAAGTTTACGCAATTTACATGTTTTTCTGTTTTGTGCTCTGAATTACAACAGTCTGTGTTATCTCCTCCGCCTAGAAAGGGTAAGATACTTATCAAATGTGTCCGCAATACGGCCTACTTATACATCCTTTCAATCGCCGCTCTTGAAAACCAGCCTTCATCTGCACAAAACGAACGCTTGGGCGTCGTTTATTGCGCGCTATCTAAAAAAGGTGTATAGTCGTAATTTCTACGAGAGTTAACCACGAATTATGGTCGTTCAAACAGAAAGAATGATGTTCAATGAGACAAACAACGTTTTACTAATTAAGCGACATTCATTTATACGTTTAAAATCCATTTCCTGTAATTGTCCCACAACGATTTTGGTCGCAAACGTTTTAGGTGTACGGTGCGTCTTTAAAATCTGGTTAACTTTCATAGAAATTACGAGTATACACAGAAATGCAAACTGCAGGCTGGTCTTGAAGAAGAGGTCAAAAATGAGTAAAGAACATAGCATCATATATTTACTATATCTGTCAACGAAGTCGATAAGCGTTCAAATTTGACTCTCGGATATTGGCCGTTTTACAGAGTTCCTTACTATATTTGTTCTGATGCGCGGTGAATGTCCGGCTGAAACCGGGAAAATTCTTCTTTCCGTCGTGATCGCTAGTTGAATGTGATGATGTTCAGATTGCGTACTATGTGTGTACTGTACATTGCCATTCTGTGTAAGACCGCAGTCGCTGCATAAGTAACCAGTGCTTTTTTTCTTTTTTCGTTTCGAGCAGCATCAGTTCATTATATGTATGAGTGTGTGTATTGTTTGTTTTTGAAACTTTGCAATGTCGGCTTCCATTTTTATGGTGAAACGTTCAAAACGATTCAGCATTAAAAATACCATCAGTTACATTTGCCACTGATCCGCATAAAATGGTTAAATCGTCGCTAAAAAAATCTCTGCAGCACTCGATTCTGACTTAAACCCTTAGGTTGTACATTGTAGGTTTTAAGCAGTGATGTTCATGGGCCGGCCCGCGGGCCGGCCCACCAAAAACAGAAAATCGGGCCCGCAGGCCGGCCCACGACCCACAAAATTTCAAAAATCGGCTCACGGCCCACCCTCTTTTCCGTGGGCCGGCCCGCGGGTCTCTTTCCGGCCCACAGGCAAATCATGTAAATTTTTCTGCAAACGTGCAATTTTATCTACACAAGACACAAGTTGCCACAAAATGAGACACCACATCTAAATGTCACCTTGTGAAAAAAGCGTCATATAATGCATTCCTGATCACCAGAATCAGATACTGTAGGTACATAATTTCAACTCAGTGGGTCTTGGGCCGGCCCACGGCCCACAAAATTCTCAAAAATCGGCCCACTGGCCCGTGGGCGTGGGTGCGCCGTGGGCCGGCCCATGAACATCACTGGTTTTAAGGTTCTTCAATTCGTGATCGAAAATCAGCGATATCTGGTAAATTACAGAGTGACACATAAGTTCTCATACAACATTCCAAAGGCTTGTATCAGGTTAATTTTTTTAAGGAATTAAAAAATTAGGTTTCGTAGCGAAGTTCAGGAAATTCTCTTTTAGGCTAATCCTATTTTCCTTTTATCAGTCTAGTCATGAGCGCAATGGAAACAAGGGAAAGTAATCGATCCGCCATGGTTGAGCTACTTCAGGCTGGTCATTCGGCGGGTGCAATTTTCAAAATGTTGGAACCGAGCGGTATTTCAAAATTTTTCGTTTATCGTACTATGAATAGAATCAGCGAAACTGGCAGTATCAAGGACCGCAAAAGAACTGGCCGTCCCAGGACAGTGCGAACCAGTCGGTTGAAAAGAGCGTTAGTGACCGGCTACGTGATACTTCGACGTCGACGTCGTGCGGCGACTCTCCCAGCACCATGTCGCGCACCGAGCCGCCCCACGATAAGATCAGACAGTTTTCCCTTGGTAACTTTTGCAACTTAGGCGACTTTTCTCCCTTGGGACCGAAACCTCACACTTCCTTTAAAAAAGATATTTGCAAATCTCGTTTTTTTGCGCCACCATGTAGTTAACCATTAGTTGCAACACTGGTTGAGATCCAATCACATCCAGGGAACCGATATCGATTCGAATCCAAGAGGCAAGCTAATCGTTGTCTTGTCGACGTGTTGGGCTTTCTGACACGTTTCTGGAACATTTCCACCGTTCGGTGACGACTGTGTGCGATTGCGCGCTGTAGCTTTACTCGATTTCACAAGAATAGTGACTGGTACAGTCGAACCCGGAAAAGTGCACAAAATGCGTATCAATTGTTAGAGCACACACCATAGCACAAAGAGGCTACGCAGTTCTGCGCAGTGAGTTTTCACGTTGGCGTGTGCTCAAACAATTGATATGCATTTTGTGCACTTATCCGGGTTCGACTGTACTGAGGAGAGGGGAAATAATTTTTAAAAAGCGATAAACAACGGTGCATGCCAGTGATCGGATCGGGTCGGCTTTTCCGAACCGAACCCAAACTCCAACCCCAACCCATTGGCTTAACCCGATGAACATCGGCCGGATGTTGTTCGCAGAAATTGTCCGTCATTTTTAAATGGTGAAACGTTCAAAACGGTTCATCAATAAAACATCTCTGCAGCTCCTAAATCTGCCCTGTTCTCTTTTCACCCACTCGTGTGCTGTAGCTTGCAAGATTGTCCAATTCGAGATCGCAAGAATTCGGGAACTCGTAAAACAGCTCGTAAAATGTATTTGCCGACGCTGAAACTATTGAAGTCACTTTCTTTCTTTCTTTCAGAATTTTCTCCTTCACTTTCTTATAACCAAATTTGCGACATATAATGTGACCACTTACAGGGCGTTGACGTTGCAGTGAGGGCATAAGCTGGCTGCAGGAAAGGATATTGTGTTGTTGAAGCTTGTTCGTTGCCACCGAAAGGAATGGAAGACTGCGGGTTTATTCGCTGTAGGGGCAGACTATCGAATGCGGACTTAAATCTCGTCTGCCAAACGTTCGTGCCAAAGTCTTTCTCGAAAACCACATTGAACGCGCGCTTCGATTCCTCCAGCTCAGTCGCGTTTGCACTTGTCAATATTGTGCAAGACGCTGGATCCTCATGATATACGCCGAAAATGATGAATTTGCAGTAAAAATACTGCACTATGCTCTCATTGAGTTCTCGCAGCACCGAGTTGATGACGAAGAAGCTAGTCTGTGGGTCGCGCGCTTCGAAACCCTTGATGCGTAGCTTCCAGTAGCGCAATCGTTTGATCAGCTCTTCGCTCTCCGTCCAGGCCTGCCAGTCATCCAAGGGCGCTGGAATGCGGATCTTCTTCTCGCAGACATCGGCGAAACCCATTCCCGTCAGGTCGATCAGCGCTTGTGGTCCATTGTTCGGCATTGCGTAGTACGCGAGCGCATTAGGTGTAAACTCCCACAACGTTGGCGGAACCTGCAATCAGCAAAAATATATTTGTAGGCGATCGGGCAGTGAATATCGTTGGTTGCAGGGGCAAAGCTAGGGGGAGGGACGGGGGGGGCGCTCGGCACTGTAACTTACCTTTTTTAGTCATATAATCTTTTGTATTGAACCGATTTCAATGATTTGTAGAACATTGTTAAAGACTCCATAGTACCATATTTTCACTAAATTTTGAAACAATCCGAGAAGTTCTCATGAAGTTCTAAAATTATGAATTTTTTCGGGCTGGGGAAGCGTAAGTTTCACACATATTAAGGGCACATATTGCTTGCGTGCCCGCCAGATATTGCGTTGTAGCGTAGGCTTACGGTACTGTTTAGAAAAAACCGGGTCGCACGGGAACTTCTCACCTCGAAATTGTCCCACTGCATAACATCCATTGGCACAACGGTGTTGAAACCGCTGCCGCCGAAATTATGAATTTTTCGGACTGGGCGAGCGTAGTTATCTCACATATTAAGGGCAAGGGCTTGCTTCGCAACCCGCCCATATTGGGCGGGTCGCTTGCGCGCGCCGCCCAATATTGCATTGTAGCGTAGGCTTGTTTAGCAAACCGGGTCGCACGGGAACTTCTCACCTCGAAATTGTCCCACTGCATAACATCAATTGGCACAATGGTGTTGGAACCGCTGCCGCCGCCTCGTTTGTGGTTGCCAATGAGCAACAAGGTGCTGCCTACCCAGGGCGACTTTTCGCAGTTGTCTATTCCGAATCTGGCCGAGCACAACGAGTGAACGCGATCCTGGCTGCACGAAACCACGCCGTCCATGTCGTGCGGCGACTCTCCCAGCACCATGCTGCGCACCGACCCTCCCCACGGCAAGAACAGACAGTTGTTTGACAGCAGATGGGCGATCACATCTCCGACCGTCGCGTTCATTCCCTTTACTTTCATGCTCATCTGCCGCTCCATACTGCGTCATAATGCAACGCTCGTGAACAGCAGCGGGTTGAGATCCGATCTCATCCAGGGAATCGACACAGATTCGAATCCGCGAGGAAATATCATGGTCGTTTTTTTGACTAGCTCGGCGTTCTCACAAGCTTCCGGAACATTTTCACTGTTCGTTGAAGATTGCCTGCGATTGCGTATAGCAGCTTGACTCGATTCGACAAGAATAGTGACTTGTGCTAAGGAAACGGGAACAAAGAAAATCAGTCCAATAAGCAACTGTACATAAGTCATCTGTGAGAGCGACCAGCGATACGTCCAATAGACTAGATTGAAGGTTGCAAATGCCTAATCGTATAGAATTAATGTGAAGTATACGCAATACAATATTTTGTTGTTTGTGAAGTATACGCAAACACCGTGTACATCAACTGTAATCGACTGTAATCAACAGTAATCAACGTCAACGGTAATCGATCTGAAATGGATGTACATGCTTTTGTCCCACCGCCGCGGCAGTCCTACCGTCACCAGAACTCGAACAATTCGCGACAGGACGAGGCGTTCAGGCCGGGCGAGCGGCCGCGTCGTCGCTGGCGCCTAGTCCGAACAACTTGACGCGCAAGGTGTCGTCCATCCCAGAGAAAGACGACGAACACATCGAATTAAAACGCAAAATAATTTTTTTTGTGGACCCGCGGGCCGGCCCGCAACAAAAGGCGGGCCGCGGGCTAGGCCCGGGTCGAGAAGTTCTTGCTGGCCAATTTTTGAGTTTTTGTGAGGTCCGGTTAAAGAAACTTTAGCGGACCGCCCCTTGAACATCATCACTGGTGTAATCGATTACAAGGAGAAAGATTGATTTTCTGGTGGACTGAATATATTCTTTCAGGGAATGTTTTTCTTGCACAACAGTGATGATTGATCGGCGCAGTCGGTGTAAACGCTACTGAACATCAAATACAAGCAATGATTGAAAAGCAAGTATACATACTCGATTTCACAATAATAGTGACTCGTGCTAAGGAGACGGGAACAAGAAAAACAAGCGATAAACAGCGGTACATAGCAGTGATGGAATCGGGTCGGCTTTTCCGACCCGGACCCTAACCCGATGGCTTAACCCGATGAACATCGGCCGGATGCTGTATGCAAGAATTGTCCGTCATTTTTAAATGGTGAAATGTACAAGACGGTTCATCAATAAAAATGATGACAGTTTCATTTATCTCTGATCCATATAAAATGCAAATTGTCACAAAAATAACATCTCTGCAGCTCCTAAATCTGCTTTGTTCTCTTTTCACCCACTCGTGTGCTGTAGCTTGCAAGATTGTCCAATTCGAGATTGCAAAAATTCGACAACCGTTGACTATAGCTCGTAAAATGAATTTGATGACGCTGAAACTGTTGATGTAGAATTCCTTCACCTTCTTATAACCAAATTTGCGATAAATAATGTGACCACTTACATGGCGTTGACGTTGCAGTGAGAGCGTAAGCTGGCTGCAGGAAAGGATATTGTGTTGTTGAAGCTTGTTCGTTGCCACCGAAATAGATGGACGACTGCGGGTTTATTCGCTGTAGGGGCAGACTATCGAATGCGGACTTAAATCTCGTCTGCCAAACGCTCGTGCCAAAGTCTTTCTCGAAAACCACATTGAACGCGCGCTTCGATTCCTCCAGTTCAGTCGCGTTTGCACTTGTCAATATTGTGCAAGATGCTGGATCGTCATTGTATACGCCGAAAATGACGAATTTGCAGTAAAAAATCTGCAGTTCGGTTTGATTGAATTCTCGCAGCAACGAGTTGATGACGAAGGAGCTAGTCTGTGGGTCGCGCGCTTCGAAACCCTTGATTCGTAGCTTCCAGTAGCGCAACCGTTTCATCAGCTCTTCGCGTTTTTTGCCCGCCCAGGCCGGCCAGTCATCCAAGGGCGCTGCAATGCGGATCTTCTTCTCGCAGACATCGGCGAAACCCATGCCTGTTAGGTCGATCAGCGCCTGCGGCCCATTGTTCGGCATTGCGTAGTACGCAAGCGAATTAGGTGTATACTCCCACATGGTTGGCGAAACCTGCAATCAGCAAAAACACATTTATAGGTTGTATTGTACTGCGCGCATTAATCGGGCAGTGAATATCGTTGATTGTACTGCGCGCATTAATCTGCGAAAAACTCGGCGAAAAATGGCTCGTTTGCCGTAATTCTTCTTTTGACGTGCTCCGTCAGCAACCGCGCGTAAAACACTGTGACTCGGGTTACTGTAGGATTCTGATAACTTATCGTTTCGAAACCCATCCTCAGTTTTCGTGAGCTGTATAAAATCGTACAGGCCGAGTTTAGGTAAGTGGGATATACCCAGGGATAATTTGACACAAGGGCTACATATGAAAAAATGTTTACTACCGTATCTCAACTTTTCGCGTCAGGACGCCAGAGATACTAAAAAGAAAGCTCTTTAAGATATAACCACAGTTTTTTTTACCAATTCACCCAGTTCTTTTTTGTTGTGATACGTTTGGGACAAGCTTAAAATGGGCAAAAAAAACTTGCAGCAAGTTTTCTTTCGACCGGAGATATAGCTGTTTTACTCTGATGCGGCGATAAGGCGCAGAGGTCAGCACCTTGGGGAGGGGAATGCAGAACTTTTCGTTGCACGCTGAGAGCTCGTTCTTCGCGAAAACTCAACCGTTTGAGCTGAGTCTGAATTCTAAAAGTAGAACAGAACATCAGCTACAACTAGACATGGGCGTGGGGGTATGGGAGGGTATATACCCCCCCAACGACCTCCATACCTCCGGCCAAAGTTGGTTGGGAGGTAGAAAAAAATTAGCAATACAAGGGTCCCCCCTTCTATTGCTTGAGGTTTGAAAAAGCTGAGACTTTTTTGTTTTGGTCTTTTTTTCATATGTAGCCCTTTAGTCAAGCTATCCGTGGGTATATCCCACTTACCTTAACTCGGCCTGTACGATTTTCTACAGCTCCCGAAAGCTGAGGATGGGTTTTTGAGGATGGGAAAGATATGTTACCGTAATATTAGAATCCGAGAAGTTATCATGAAGTTATGAAATTATGAATTTTTCGGACAGGGCGAGCGTAGTTTTCACACATATTAAAGGCAAGGGCTTGTTTCGCAACCCGCCCATATTGGGCGGGTGGCGAAACAAGCCCTTGCCTTGCCACGCGCCGCCCGATATTGCATTGTAGGCTTGTTTAGCAAACCGGGTCGCACGGGAACTTCTCACCTCGAAAGTGTCCCACTGCATGACATCCATTGGCACAACGGTGTTGGAACCGCTGCCGCCGCCTCGTTCGTGGTTGCCAATGCGCAACAAGGAGAAGCCTAACCACGGCGACTTTACGCAGTTGTCCATTCCGAATCTGGCCGAGCACAACGAGTGAACGCGATCCTGGCTGCACGAAACCTTGCCGTCCATGTCCTGCGGCGACTCTCCCAGCACCATGCTGCGCACCGACCCTCCCCACGGCAAGAACAGACAGTTGTTCGCCAGCAGGTAGGCGATCACATCTCCGACCGTCGCGTTCATTCCCTGCACTTTTAAGCTCGTCTGCTGTTCCCAACTGCGTCGTAATGCAGCGTTAGTGAACAACAACGGGTTGAGATCCGATCTCATCCAGGGAACCGACACCGATTCAAATCCGCGAGGAAATGTGATGGTCGTCTTGTTGATTGACCGGGCGTTCTGACAAGCTTCCGGTACATTTCCACCGTTCGTTGAAGACTGTCTGCGATTGCGTATTGCAGCTTGACTCGATTCGACGAGAATAGTGACTCGTTCTGAAGAAACGGGAAGAAAGAACATTAGTGCAATAAGCAACTGTACATAAGCCATCTGTGAGAGCGACCAGCGCTACGTCCAATAGACCAGATTGAAGGCAGCAAATGCCTAAACGTATAGAATTAAAGTGAAGTATACGCAATACAATATTTTATTGTTTTTCAACAACAAATGACAACCGCTCCATTCTATGAATGAGATTCATTGTACAGTCCCCGTCAACTGTAATCGATCTGAAATGGATGTACATGCTTTCGTCCTGCCGCCGCAGCAGTCCTACCGTCACCAGATCTCGAACAGTTCGCGACAGGACGAGGCGTTCAGGCCGGGCGAGCGACCGCCGTCGTCGCTGGCGCCTAGTCAGACCAACTCGACGCGCAAGGTGTCGTCCATCCCAGAGGAGGGCGATGAACACATCGAATTGCGCGAGAAGAAGAGCTTCTCGTTCAAGAATCGCAAGCTCAGCTTCGGCGGACTCAGCATGAAGGTACATATGATGACGCTGCGTTCTGCATGCAAAGACGACGACAAGGGGACACCCTAGCTGTGTGTGGTCTCGGTGTTTGTTGGAAATCGATGTCCTTTCCATTCGTGCCCATCGCATGATATTTCGTCGGTCACTGCTTTTTGCTGTTTTTCGTTGATGTTTTCCGCCAAGCGAGACTGGCGTTTGGTTTACATTGCCGTCAGCGATCATATTACCTAGCTCGGCTTCAGTTTCTACTTTTACAGGGCCCATATCATTGCTGAAATTATGATGTCTTTTTAGAGTGGTGGGTCTGTGGAAACAATACAGATGCAAAACAACGCTCAAATCTACACCAAGGCTGCTTCTTAAAAGGTACCGTAGCATAATAAATCGTTCATCAGATTCATTCGGTTGTCTTTTTCAGGGTACTGTGGTTGCTGTGAAGATGTTGAACATCGACCAGAAGAATTACCCGAAGCTGAAGCTATCGCGCGCGCTGTTGATGGAGCTGAAGAAGATGAAGGACCTTCAGCACGACCACATCACTCGCTTCACGGGTGCTTGCATCGACTCGCCGCATTATTGCATTGTCAGCGAGTACTGCCCCCAAGGGCTCCCTGGAGGACATTCTTGAGAACGATAAGATCGAACTCGACAAGATGATGATCTATTCGTTACTGCACGACTTGGTCACTTTTTGTTATTGTTTTTGTTCGTTCTCTTCATGTGGGTGGTACGGTCGGAACGGGTTGGTCCTTATGCGTACCTTCCTGGGACGACAGGGACCCAGAAATCTTCCAGGGTACCCGAACTGACCGTAAGAAAAAATGGGCGGGGCTTGATCTTCAGACTGACACACACACACAAACAGACGGTCGGCGTTTAAAGATATAGATAATTGAACATTTATCGGATGCTGTACGCAGGAATTGTCCGTCATTTTTAAATGGTGAAACGTACAAAACCTTCATCAATAAAAATGATAACAGTTTCATTTGTCTCTGATCCGCATAAAATGTAAGTTGTCACAAAAATAGCATCTCTGCAGTTCTTAAATCTGCTCTGTTCTCTTTTCACCCACTCGTGTGCTGTAGCTTGTTAGATTGTCCAATTCGAGATCTCAAGAATTCGGCAACCCTTGACAATAGCTGGTAAAATGTATTTGTCGACGCTGAAACTGTTGATGTAAAGTTCATTCACCTTCTTATAACAAAATTTGCGATATATAATGTGACCACTTACAGGGCGTTGACGTTGCAGTGAGGGCGTAAGCTGATTGCAGGAAAGGATATTGTGCTGTTGGAGCTTGTTCGTTGCCACCAAAAGAGATGGAAGACTGCGGGTTTATTCGCTGTAGCGCTGAAACTATTGATGTAGAATTCCTTCACCTTCTTATAACCAAATTTGCGACATATAATGTGACCACTTACATGGTGTTGTCGTTGCAGTGAAGGCGTAAGCTGGCTGCACGATAGGATATTGTGTTGTTGGAGATTGTTCGTTGCCACCGAAAGAGATGGGCGACTGCGGGTTTATTCGCTGTAGAGGCAGACTATCGAATGCGGACTTAAAACTCGTCTGCCAAACGCTCGTGCCAAAGTCTTTCTCGAAAGCCTCATTGAACGCGCGCTTCGATTCCTCCAGCTCAGTCGCGTTTGCACTTGACAATATTGCGCAAGACGCTGGATCGTCATGGTATACCCCGAAAAGGACATAAATGCAGTAAAACTTCTGCACTTCGCTTTGATTGAATTCTTCCAACAACGAGTTGATGACGAAGAAGCTAGTCTGTGCGTCGCGCGCTTCGAAACCCTTGATGCGTAACTTCCAGTAGCGCAATCTTTTGATCAGCTCTTCGCCCTCTTTGCCCGCCCAGGCCGGCCAGTCATCCAAGGGCGCTGCAATGCGGATCTTCTTCTCGCAGACATCGGCGAAACCCATGCCCGTCAGGTCGATCAGCGCGTGCGGACCATTGTTCGGCATTGCGTAGTACGTGAGCGAGTTTGGTGTAAATTCCCACTTGGTTGGCGGAACCTACAATCAGCAAAAACACATTTGTAGGCGATCAGGCAGTGAATATCATTAGTTCTTGTACTGCGCGCATTAATCTGCGAAAAACTCGGCGAAAAATGGCTCGTTTGCCGTAATTCTTTTTTTGACGTGCTCCGTCAGCAACCGCGCGTAAAACACTGTGACCCGGGTTACTGTAGGACTTCGATAACTTATCGTTTCGAAACCCATCCTCAGTTTTCGGAAGCTGTATAAAATCGTACAGGCCAAGTTTAGGTAAGTTCAGTATGTCTCACACCAAGTTTCGACTGTAATGCCGTCATATTTCAGGATGAAACGGTTTCTCGGTTTCGTATAATATACGCAAATTTACGCGATTTGCTCTCAGTTGGATTGGAGTGGACCCATCCTTTATTCCTTTATTCAGTGGAATAATGGATTTCGTCTCCACTCGTCCACTAGACATTCTGCACATTTGAATCGAAGTGATACAGTTTACAATTTGGAAAGAGAAACAGCTTGAAAAACATTTTGCTATTGGCATTATGGCATTTACCAGTGTTTCAAGTCTCGAAATTTTGATTGCTTTTATTCAGCTCAATAAAGCAGAAACTTCTGTACTACAGTATTTAGAAAACTGAACAGCAATAATATTGCGTTGTAGCGTAGGCTTACAGTACTGTTTAGAAAATCGGGTCGCACGGGAACTCCTCACCTCGAAAGTGTCTTTCCACTGCACAACATCCATTGGCTCTACGGTGTTGGAACCGCTGTCGCCGCCTCGTTTGTCGTTGCCTATGCGCAGCTTGGTGCTGCCTGGCCACGGCGACTTTTCGCAGTTGTCCATTCCGAATTTGGCCGAGCACAACGAGTGAACGCGATCCTGGCTGCATGAAACTTCGGCGTCGATGTCGTGCGGCGACTCTCCCAGCATCATGTCGCGCACCGAGCCGCCCCACGGCAAGAACAGACAGTTGTTCGCCAGCAGGTGGGCGATCACATCTCCGACCGTCGCATTCATTCCGTGCACTTTCATGCTCGTCTGCCGTTCCCAACTGCGACGTAATGCAGCGCTAGTGAACAGCAGCGGGTTGAGATCGGATCTCATCCAGGGAATCGACACCGATTCGAATCCGCGAGGAAATGTGATGGTCGTCTTGTTGACTGGCTCGGCGTTCTGACAAGCTTCCGGAACATTTCCACTGTTCGTTGAAGACTGTCTGCGATTGCGTATTGCAGCTTGACTCGATTCGACAAGAATAGTGACTCGTTCTGAGGATACGGGAACAAAGAAAATAAGTGCAATAAGCAATTGTACATGGGCCATCTGTGAAAGCGATCAGCGATCAAAAACTGTTCCGGTGAACTGGAGACCACAGAGTTCAGCAATGTGGTAATATTGAATGCTTGTAGATGCAAATTTTTCGCGTAAGTTCAACTGCAGTGTAGACCAAAGCTAACTAGTTCGCCGTTTGCACTCTCAATCAATGTCATCATTCTGTTGTTTCAACGCGATCGACGCTCATTGTGATGATATCCGGTTCAGATGACATGTTTGTTGATATACGCAGATGCAGAAAGGTCAAAGAGAGGCCGAAATAAGTGGACAATGTTCCAATTTGGAAGCAAGAACATTCCTGAGCAAAGCAATTTTAAATATATTTCGTTATTTGGCGGTCAGGTAGTACGTCCAGTAGACCAGATTGAAGGCAGCAAATGCCTAAACATGTAGAACTAGTGTGAAGTGTGCGCAATAGAATATTGCTTTGTTTTTCAACAGCAGATAATAGCCGCTCCATTCTATGAACGAAATTCAATGTACAGTCCCCGTCAAATGTAATCGATCTGAAATGCATGTAGTGCATGCGTAATGCGAAGCATAGGCCGAAGTGACAGATCTGGATCACTGGGCGGGGTTTAGCCGCATGCAAAAAACAGGCAGTTGCATGCGGTCACGTATAATAGGAAAACGGTTGTATTTGGGCGCGCACGCAAACAGTGGCCATACGTATTGCATGCGACCCGGATCTGTCACTTTGGCGTATAGTTAGCGTTACACATGCACCGCATGCATGCGCATGCATGTACATGCGTTTTAGATCGATTACATTTGACGGGGACTGTAGCTATAAATTGTTGCACTTACTAGAGGAAATGCGACACTTGAGATGCGGTCGACTCTGCTTCCATAGTCGAGTACGAGCTCATGCTCTGCTTTACGCTTCTCATCCGCCTCATGGTCGTCTGCATGTGACGAGGAGTCGTTGTCGTGCGTGGAGTCCGCTCTCGTTTTCCCTTTCTTCCCCACAGCACCACTGAATTGTCCTTGTTCGGTCATGCAGAGCGAATTGGCGGCGATGGTCCCGCCTCGATGCATCATGCCGATCATGGTGGCGATGGTGGTCATGTTGCTCGGATGCCGCCCCGAGTTCATCTTCTTCTCCTGGTAGGCGACCAGCGCCAATTCGAGCAGCGAGCCGAAGATGAACGCGACGCAGGTGAACATCCAGATGTCGATCGCTTTCACGTAAGAGACCGGCGGCAATGAGCTCATTATTGTGCCGAACTAAAGCAACGAAACTTTCATGACACGTTCCATTCATTGCTACTGCGTTTGTGAAAACGTTTTAGCAACCACTCTCATTGATAACCATTGCGTCATTTATACTCATAATTTCTACGAGAGTTAACCGGATTTTGAAGAAACACCGTACACTGAAAACGTTTGCCACCAATTTCGTTGTATTACAATTAACAGAAATGATTTTTTTCCTGCTCTCTATCATTATAATAAATGATACTCAATAATATTTTAGCAGCGAAAATTGCTTTGTCCCATGAACATCATTCTTTCTGTTTGAACGACATTAAATTCCGGTTAACTTTCGTAAAAATTATGAATGTAGTTTAGGTTCGAACTGTACTGTGCGTAAAATTTGAATAAGTGTGTAATATGTGCAAAAGTGTGTGATGTGTGCAAAAGTGTGTGAAATGTGCAAAAGTGTGTGATATGTGCAAAAGTGTGTAATATCTGCAATAGCGCTAACCTGAAAAGTCAAGGCCATAAGCGAATTGACACCGAGAATAATGCGCGCAGGCAGCGCCTTCGTATCGATGCTGAAAACCCATAATTCAAAATGGATATGGAATGTATTAGTTGGTAAATAAATGATCACCAGAAGGCAATCCAGGAGATGAAGACACTGATGTAGGTTGGCAAATACATCTGCAGAATGTAGAATCCGTAGAGTCGATGAAATGTAATTTCCACTTCCAACCGGTACCATTCGCCTGCTTTGTAGATCTCGACAAATTTGTAATAAGAAACGTTGCCCAGCACGAAATCCGGCAGATTTATATGGTTATGGCTACTGATGAAGCTGACTGCGTCCTTCGCTATCCAGTCCAGATTGACCGTAGCAGTGTTGTACGAGTAGCTCTCAAATACCTGAAACAAATGCAAAATCGTTTTTGTATGCTGATCATATTTTTGATTGTGAATCAGTATGTTGCTATAGTCAAAATTTTGCGGTTAGGTTAACCACTAATTGATGCAAATTGATGCAATTGAATTTCGCACTTACTCAAAATCCAGAATTCATTGAATGGAGTATCAATAGTTTGTATGATTATTTCGAGTAATGATCCCATAACGATATGTAATCGTTAGCGCAGATGTGAAATTCTGGATTTACGGTGCTTTCTACAGTAGTCTCAAAATGTTGACTATATAGCAGTTTCTTCCTTGCAAACGACGATTTTCGAGGGGATTCGGACAGTTCGCGACATGATTTTTTTCCGTCAGTTCGCGACACGACAGTTCGCGACATGACTACTCAAAGGATTGTATCTTGGCCTGAAATTTTTTATATGGCA
>JAQGCX010000410.1:0-17280 GCA_034700205.1 Plectus parietinus | reverse complement strand
TCATTTCGATGAATCAGGTAGCAAAAGAACTTTTGATGCCCGCACTTCTTTATGTAGTTTTTCGTCAACTGGAATTGTATATAAGCAGTCGATTTTGCTGTGAATTCATTCTCATTGATGTTGTGTTCGCTTCGCTCTACTCGTCGTGTAATAAAACTCCCTTGCTATCTGAACACGCCAGTTGGAGACTAAAAACCCGATGGCTTGTCGTCGGGCCGAGTCGGATCGTCGGGTTGCAACCCGAAGTTGGGTCGAGCCGACCCAATCCCATCACTGACGTACAATCTTTGACGAAACTTTGTCTACAGTCAAACCCAGACAAGCAAAAACACATCGATTCCCGTTTCTTTTATAACTTAATATTGACGTTTGATCAAAACCCAATGCAAACGCAACTCGTGTCAGCGTACACTGTGCCTGTAGGCCAATCAAAAATACACGTTTGGCCGATCGAAACGAATTGTTTGGTAACTGGTGCGAAGGGCATGATGACGTTTCTTTGCATTCGATGCAAATTGCGTCAATAGAGAGGAATTCGTCAGCAAAACCAGAACAACAAAACAACGGAAAATGTTCACCTTGTTCACCAAGACCAGTTCCCATCTCACATTGTTATTCCATGACTTGAACTGTTCTGTGATGATCGAAAGTTCATATAAAGTTTCTTTTAACTGTGTCAATCACAAGAAATTCTTTTGTCGCTATACTGTGCCAATAAACTGATCACCACTATTACTCTGCTGGATAAAATTTATTTGATAAGTTATCACAAGATCACAATTTGTGCGGTATTATTATTTTCGAGATGGTAAAAACAGTCGTAGTTTCATTGATTCTTCTTCATGTTTTGATCCTCTGCGCGAATAGTGTTAATTGCTTTCCACAAGTCCAAAATCCTCCGCAAGTACCAATATTACCAATATTACCCGCTAATACACCTCTTATCGTCGACAACAAAGGAATCGGTCAAGGTGTTCCTGGCGACATGTTGTACCTGGCCTGCAAAGATTGTGGAAACGCTGGTCGGAAAAAGAAATGATAAACAAGACGATTGATATTTTTTCGAATTCTGAACAGACAGATTTGGGCTGTACACAGATCAGTCTGCTGATTGATCTGTGTTGTATTATGAAAATGAGTTATAAAGAGACAGATCCATATTGCAAAATGCATAGTGCGCTGCTTAACAGTTGTGCAGACTAGTCTTTTTAAGAGACTGCATATGAGATATGAGATAACGATTCAACATGATTTCAGTAGAAAAGGCAATAGCACTTACATTCTACCACATGTATCAGAAACAGGAGTAGGGGCCTGAACTCTGTGGTATGAACGATCCTACGGGCTACTTGATGTGCGTCGACTTTGAAGGACGATAACTCCGCCTAACCTATGACTAATCTAGACAAACTTTTTTGTTCAAAAGATAATCATCTCAGTTACATGTGTAAAAACATGACATCAATCTGATCAGCCGTTGACAAACTGCCAGACGAAATCTGAAAAGACACGAATTTGTATAACGTCGATGTTCAACTTCTTTACGCGGTTGAAATAACTTTTACGCGATTGTCGCGCAATTTTTCGAGAAAACCGATGTCGAAGAAATTTGCTCGTTTGTTTCTTGCGTATTGAAACAGGTTTTGTTCTTGCAGCAGCAGACGACCAAGTATTGCCAATATGGGTTAGTATTCGATATCTTCGAGTGCAATTCCACGTCTTACACTGAAAACCGAGGCGCATCATCCTTCAACAGAATTTTTGCTCTGTCCCGAACAGATTTCGTTGATAGAATTCTCAGAGATTGCTTTTTGAATTTTTACATTTCGATGAACGATTCATCCATAAAAATTCTTCCGTACAGCAGCAGAGAAATCCATTGTACGACCGAGTACTACTTTTGTAAGTTGCAAAGGTTGAGGTGCAGTATTTATTTGGGAACTCGCTCAGATGGTTGAAGCTGCTGATTTTGGAGCGGTTATCTCAAACTCTTCCTTTGTCTGCAGCAACGCCGCCATCAGCGCAGAAAAACAACCTCCTGACTGGTGCAAAAGTAACAAGTGAATAATAAAAGCAGTCGGCTTCAATTATTCATTTTGTATTAGCTACGTATTTCCAGAAGGAGCACACGTGTTATTATTTTATGACCCAAAAAATCTAATATTGCCGCGAACGGTTCTGATCATGATTCGATAAATTCGTCGCAATATTTTCAGAAAAAAACGGAAGCGAATAGAGCAAAACATTGTCTAAGTAAAATTTAGCCCAAATAATGCAAAAATTGTCTGTAAGACGTCAGAATACAAAGTAGGGGATGTGCTACTATTGGAGACTGTGCTACGGCCGTATTAGAATAAATAGAATATTCACCAAGATCACCTAAATGATGAGAGACAATTTTAATCAATGTCATTCCAGGTTCATTCATTGCTGTTGATGTTGTTGCGATTGTCGCCGATCTGTAGGGGGAGATTTGCGACCGGCGCGACTTCCGTACCGCGGCGGGTCTGACTTGCGATTGCTTGCCCCCGGCCGGACCGGCGCTCCCTTGACTGCAGCTAGCGCGCGCTTTGCGTGGGTGTAGTGGAAGCGTGAACGGAGGCGGCGGCTGCGTGTGATGCGATTTCTTCTTCTCTTCGGAGACGATTCTCGCGACTCTCGGCGGCGCGGGACTGATTGGTTGTCTCTTGTCGAACAAGGTAACTGGCGACACTTTATTGTCGGGAACGAACGAACCGGCGATAAACAACGCTACGGTTAACAATTAATACGGACGGGTACGGTACTCATAGGTACAAGCGGGGAGAATGAGACTGGCGATTACGATGGGAACTTTGCACAACCACCGGACTGGACGGCTACGATTGAGGAGTGCGCATCTATGTTTTGTGTGGGATACGCACCCATAAATGCGCCAAAATGAAGCAGGTAACTGACAACATATTGCATGTCTACTTATGCCTCATGCAATCAAAGTTTTTAGCTCTCATGTTTTACCCACAGGCAACAAAAAACCTTTGAGTTAGCGAGAGCAACAAAACATATCGTTCCATTGTAAGACGTGTGTTATCGTTTTCAATAACTTCTAAATAAAATATAAATTTTTCTTCAGTAATATCAGAATCATCGGTGTTGCAGGGGGGTTTGAGGAGAATTTACTTCCCCAAAATCGGAAAACCTTTGCGAGACCCCTGTAGACCCTGTAGTACTGCGAGACCCTAACTTTGGCAAAATAGCTAATTTGCAAAATTTTCTGTGAGAGGTCCCCCCTAAATTTTGGACCGGAGAACACGTATGATCAGAATCAACCTGTTTCATAAGTATTTTCTGATCAAATGCGAAGTGAGTGTATAAGAAAAAAGAATTTATTTCTTAAAAAAGATCGCATAATTATCAAAACAAGTACGATAGAAAAAATTGTTACATTTCGCAAAATATATCTACTTGCATTTTTGGACATTTTTTAAATATCTGCTAGCATTTTGAATGATACCTTCTTCACAACTGTACACAACGCCTTCATCTATGATGAAGGGGGTCCATAACGTTATGTTTCGGGCTGACTGAAACTGAGGGAAAGGAGGGGACAAGAAGGAAGAGGTAAGTCGAAAGTCCAGATAACAATAACAATAAAAGTCCTGAATACCAAAAATATTCAAAAGATCCAAATATTCCGAGAGCATCAAAAATACTTTTTAGAAGACTAATTATTACCTTGTGTTATTTTAAATCGTTCAAAACAGAAGGGACAATTCGAGCCGTATTTGACACTTGGCGATGATAATCGTGAACACAATCTTTATTTTATTCCGCCTTAACTATAGCTCGAATCATAAAACTGAATGCAGCAAACGATTCTTGGCCCCCAAAAACTCCCTTGTGATTTTCTGAATCGTCAAAAACAGATAAAAACGGACCATTTTGGAAAGCGCAATGACAGTCAGGAGGTCAAAAGTCACAAGATTAAATCCTTCTTTTTTGTCTTGATTGTAGGTGCGTTCTGGTTTTGCGACGCACATACTTTCGCGCACACATTTTTGCGCGTTATGAGACCGACGGACAGACCGTCCGGTTGAAGAATGCCCGCGCTTCGCGCGGGCAAAAGTATTCATCGAAAATAAGCTCATGCGACTACTGGTGCTCTCATATACGGTAAACCTCGGTAGTCACATCGAATTACTATCAATTTAGCAATGGCGCGAGACATAGCAATATACCGATAACTCTTACGACTGCCATCAACGTCGTGGACATCAGAATTAATAATAGAAATGACCACTGGCCAATCGTAAGATATCGCCTTACCGGAATGACCGACAGCAACTATATTTGGGTCATTAAGTTGGCTGGCGAATTCACCGCATGGAATTCCTTTGCTAATCAGGTATTTTTGCAATGCGATTACGTTATCGCCGCTACACTCGTACACAAAAATTATCGCTAAATTGCACGGCAAAAAGTTAAAATGGCCGTTCGAGTCAGCTGTTAGAATTTCAGACACTTTCCTTTCAACTTCGATAAACAACTGACAGACATTTTGAACGGAAATGTTTTCGACAGGAGCGCCAAGCACATTATGCCCCAATCGGATTGGAGCGGGAAACAAGGGCTGCCATTCTCGAATTATTGACAGTGTGCCGCGTATAACAGTTTTCAGCTCAATGTGGTTAAAACCAGGATACTCAAGGAGTATTTTGGAGACCGTTTCAGCAACATTAAGATTAAAAAATGCTGTTATAACGACTGTCGTTGTTCCGTCATCACGTGTTGAATGAAGAAGTCGCTCGCGAAAATCGGCAACTCCTCCAAAAACTAAGGAAGGCATTTCATCACAGAATATGTCATCGTCTTTCGTTAGGAAAGACGGTTGATCGTTTGACTGATTGTCAAGGTATTTGAAAACAATTTCCCTTTTGAATGTTGTATTTGATCGATTATCTGCAACTAACTTTTGGAATAGGTGGAGAAGTGGTGCCTTGTGAAGATATGAGCCAATAATAACTCGTCCAGCCTTATCTTTTTTTGCCGCGGTCAACGCTCTAAGCAGCGTAACAGTAGTTTTTCCTGTTCCAGGCGGACCGCTGATGATTACATGTTGTTTACTGCATTGAATTGCGCTCAACTGTTCGTTGTTCAGAATTATTGATGCGTTTTTGTACATAAAATTTTCGTCCTGTTTTTGGGCATATGACGTTGCATGATGACCATTGTGTTTCCTGGAAAATTCTTGTTGTTCAATGATGCGGTAAATTTCCAGTGCATTTGATGGCAATGAAACAAACATTTCCGAACGATATCCAGTTAATGCAGCGATGAATGAGATCAAATTTTCTGATACAGATTTTTGAGATCTTTCCTCAAAATTAATTTCGTTCATATCTTCTTTTGTTGGAAGCCAAAACTGTTTGAATTTCTCCGGGGTTTCGATTTCCGTTTTTCCCAAAACTTTGTATTCGCCACTTTTTTGGCTTTCCAGGTATGCATTTGGCATGCAAATCACACCACTTATATCAAATGAACAATCAGTGGAATTTATTTTCTGATAAATTTCTTTCAATCCGCGTATTCCTTTTTCCAGTTGTGTGGCAGCCTTAATATTTCGTTTATTCACCTTGAGATTATCGCAGCTTTTGGTTTCGATGATGAAAACACCGAGTTGATGGTGCAAAAATATTGCATCGCATTCAAAATGTCGTTTTTGTTGCTTCCATTCATGATAATTGAAAGCAGAATTGTTTTTCTCACCATTCATCCTCTTAATGAACCCCTGTGTGTCAAAGCCGATAATCAAAATTCCACCAAGCCTCAGTTTTCGAAATGCCTGAAAAAATTTGTCTTCTCCAGTTTGGCCCATCATATCGCGTTTATATGCCGATTTGGCCTCGGCAGCAATATTATGATGACTTTCAAGACGTCTGTTCGGCAATATATCCAGCCCATCTGGAATACATATCGTTTCAGTGCCTTCACCGAACGGCGATGTATTGTATGTCTCTTTCCACTTGGGATAAAATTGGTCGAAAGAGTATTTTGCCTGCTCAACAAAGTCGTCGATGGCCATGATCTAAACAGTCACGAGAGCTGGATTACATACAGTACCGATCGCGTTGAGAGTGCGGTTCTTGCATGGTCTTGCGTGTCGCGCGTGACGCAGTTATTTATGATAAAGGGAAAGCGGCAGTAACTGATAATGATGCTTTATTTAAGAGGAGCTACGCTACCCACCAGGGAACTAATTAACGGATCATTAAAATAATTAGTCAGTTAAACTTTAATGACGAGTGAAGTGTTCCACCCGCCTTCTGCCCCTCTCTGATCGGAGCCGCCGGGTCATGCACAAATGAGAGGAGGAACAAAGCATCTGGAGTGTGCGCATTATGCCCACCCCACGAAAATACTTACGTTTGAAATATTTTTTTCAGATATTCTTGGTTTATTTACCATATTCCCACACAGCGCTGCTCGACAGTGATTGGTTATGTCGAAAACCTGAATGTGCACACTTTGTAATTGTTGTGTCTCACTCTCACAGAATCCGTGAAGGGCTAAACTGCCTGTAAGAGACACTGAAATAGAAATGCCCTTAATAATGACGTTTTCACGAATTTCAAAACATAAATACCAAGTCCTTTGTTTCAAATTGAAAGCCCATATTTTGCCGATTCTTCTCTTTTCGGCGACAACATAAAAGATAACCAAGTCTTTATGAAAGAAAGGTTCAGAAAAAACGCAAAATGGCCATGAGTGGTCAACTTTTATGTCTTGAACCAATAGTTTTTGTGGATCATTTTGTGCAGCAATAACGACCATCATGATTTGTCTTGTCGAAAGAAAACAAATGTTTCCTTCGAAAATAAATGGCTGCAGCCAATGATCTTCAATTATTGCGTTGTTGATTAGTAATTCAGACTGAGTTTTTCCGAATTCATCGACGTTTACTTTGACAACATGGAAAATTGTTTGCTTGGGAGTTTCTTTGTTACCAGTCACAATGCA
Source organism: Plectus parietinus (assembly GCA_034700205.1). NCBI lineage: Eukaryota > Metazoa > Nematoda > Chromadorea > Plectida > Plectidae > Plectus > Plectus parietinus. Next base: position 10,284 of record JAQGCX010000410.1, on the reverse strand, counting down.
GAACAAACAGCCGTTTTCATCTTCAATCATGTATGCGAGCATGCCATCGACAACCGCGTGTACGCCAAGATAGTGTTCGTCAACGACGAGAACAGAATCTTTCTTCGCATTTTCTGCTTTTTGCAAAGAAAAGCAGCATAGAAAATACTTTTTCGTAATCGCCTCTTCCACAATCGCAAGAATAAACGTTCGAGACTGCACATCAATGGAATGAATCCGTGACCAATTTTTTGCCGATTGGACGGTTCGGAATGGTTCCAACTGAAAACATTCCACGTTTTCCATGTTATGTAAAACAACTGAAACAAATTGGTTGTTGACGATGTCGAGCATGACGGCTGATGACCCCTTCTGTGTCCAATGCACGCAGAAACTAATTGACGAAGTCATATTCTCTATTGAATAAGTCAAATTTGAGCGAGAAATTTCGTCGTCCATCACTGTAACAAGAACATATTGAACAAATTGTACATTTGATACAAAAAAATGACGCAAGCCCAATGTCCAACTAGAATACATTGGAACGGCAAAAAGTCATTCCCGTCTACGCATAGTGAGCCATTTGCCGGTCAGTACGGCAGTGGATTTACGTTTTCCTTTTAGCCCTTTAGGACCACGAAGCCCTCTTTTTAATTCAAACAAGTGGTATCCCCGATACCAACACGCTCAAAGAGAAAAACTGCTTTCCAAATGAACTGTCCCGCCGCCCACCAAAACGGCTCTCAGCGACCCAAAAAACAAATTTTTCCTGCTAGCGTTTCAATTGACAAATTTTTGCTTCCGACGGAAGAAAACTGACAAATGTTTACCTTCGCCGTTTTTATTACGAAATTTTTATGAAATTATAAAATTTCTTCCGTTAAAACGATTAAAAAATTTCCTTTGAGAGGAAGCGATGAAATTTTGGCTACTTTCGGTCAATAATGACAAAATTTGTGCTTGGTAAAAAAACAAGATCTTTTTGCCTCCGGCGGTTAAAATCAAAAGAATTTTTGACTTTATAAAAAAAACTAGACCATTTTGTTGCTACAAAATTACAAAGTAAAAAAATTCTCACTGTGACTCAGACGAAATAAGAAATTCTTTCTTTGAAAAGAAACGATGAATTGCTTGTCTTAGTCTCACATAGTGAAAAATCCTAAAATTTTTGCCTCTGGCGCAGGAGCGGAACAAGAAAAAAACTTGGGGCGTAAACTTCAAAAAATGGTAAGGGGTTGCCTTCACATTTTTTTAAAAGCAATTTTATTTCGAAATTAGTCACAAAATCGTATGGTGGGATCCTTCCCTCCAGACATGAGCACGGTTTGGGTCGAGGGGGATTTGTACGTCAGGAAAAATGCTAAAAATTATCCGAGGGGGGTTTCAAACCCCCAAACCTCCCTCCTCCCCTTGCCCAGGTCTCATTTTTGGAACGCCACCCTACGCCAGCCCACGTCCGCCCCTGCTTTGGCGGTTAAAAACGATGAAATGATAGCTTTCGGCGTTAATAATGATCTGTGATGGGCACCCCGCGAAAAAAGGGATATAGTCCCCGTATCCGCCCTGCAGTATGGTAGTAACTTTATTATCTCGTCCATTCTAGACCGTCATTGGACTGGAATGGTTTAATGAAGCCGGTTCGGATCTATTGCTGCCAAAAATTTTGGACATGATCAGGATCTGTTGTTTCGAGGTCGTAAATCAAATTCAATACAAGGTAAGCGAACTGGATCCTGAAACTTTACAGGAAGAAGTATTTCGACACGGTTAGGATTGAGTAAGTTCCCACTAATTCGTCACGCTTCGGGCAGGTGGGGGGCTGCCGCCCCTCTACACCTTCCGCCCGGTGGGGGGCTGCCGCCCCTCTACACCTTCCGCCCTAAGCCGAAGCCTAAACACAAGTTAAGCTTAAAAGCGAATTTAAAATTGTCCCTCAAAAGCTAAATATTTTTCACCATATTAAATTAGTGGGAATTTACTCAACCATTACCTTTCGACATGCTGAGTCCGAATTTCATTAAAAAGTATCTAAGCTCTACGGCCTGGTGTTTCTTAATAACCTTAGTCCTCGGCTTCGGCTTAGGAAGGGAGCGCCGAAGGCGCGCGTTCCGCGTTCTAAGGGACAGAAACGCGCCTTCGGCACGCTTTACTAAGCCTAAGCCGTGAACTAAGGTTATATAAAATTCGTACTCAGCGTGTCGAAAAACATCTTCCTGTGAAGCGTCAGGGTCTAGTTCGCTTACCTTGTATTAAATTTGATTTACGACCTCTAAACTACAGGAGTACCGTTCCGATCACGTATCCGCAGGCTTATCCGCATGCCACTTGCTAGACTGGATGACATGACTGCCAATGAAGTGGGATTTTCTCTGCTCTGTACACATGGAAGTTTCATAAACTCAAAAATCAACACGCCAGAACATAGTCCACGACCTGATTGCATGAAAAGTCCACTTACAATTGATGATGTGTTCAACGTCTTTCTGTTCAGATTGTTCGATCAGCCTTGCCACGTTTTTCAAGTCAGCATCAGGGAACAACTGGTAAACTTCAACTAACGTGTTTTTCTCTGCATCAGTCAAAAATTCTGACGTGTCAATGTCAATGGAGGCCGACTGCAACGAAACCGTGACAATCAATATACAGTGTGGCGCAACGAAAACTATAGATGTTTGAATCGCTGTAGATCAAACATTTTTTATTGGATTAAGTTGAAAACTGGAACATATATGCTTCAGACACTAACTTAAAGGTGTTTAAAATTTCATATTGATTGGAAACGAATAGCTGGTTATATGCAAATTTTTGTTTCATTTGCATGAAATGTGGTTTTTTTTTTACTTTTTTGTATTTTTTTGTAAATTTTTTGTACTTTTTGTAAATTTTACCCATACAAAATACCCCCTCTAGAATATTTTTTCACGTTTTGCACTTCCCCAGATGTCCGAACTTGCACAGGTGTGGCCAACTGTATCCAAAAACGCAGCAATAGCAGCTTGGTCACTCTACCTTAATTGGTTCTGTAATGCGTAATTTTTCATGCTCATTATGTTTGCCTTGTTTTTCGCAAGAGCTGCACAGATCGTAATCGGAACAAGATTTGCATTCGTAGCGTATGCCATACAATGGACCAAAGCATTCATTACATATCTGTTGATGCAGCACTTTTAAAGTTTCGTTTGAAATCGTTCTTGTTTGATGTTGACTTTCGAGAACATGTTTTTCCTAAAATAATCATTCATTTCATTGAAAATACGCATACGCAATCGTTACGAAGACTTGATTCCTGCTAAAATTTCCCAAAGTCGGTGAAAAAAAATTCAAAAAATTAAGCGAAAATAATTCAAAAAGATTGCACCAATATTCAAATTTTGCACTATAATTCAGTTCAATATTTTCGGAAAATATTTATATATCCAAATATGATTTTAAATTTTTATATTGTCACCTCAAAATTCAGAATTTTAAAAAGTCTAAGATCAGCTGAAACGGTTAAGTTTTGGTTGAGAACGAGCTCTCAGCGTGGGAGCCCTGCAGGGATGCGAACGGGACTTTCGTAACACCCTGTATGTTAACTTGTGTCCCACCACGAAATTGAAAAAAAATTATACCAAAAAAAACCAGTTTTTTTTTAGAGTCGAACGAGCCAAGAATCAGCAAAAACGGTCAATCCTGAAAGAAATGACAAGCAAATCAAATCGGGCCTTTATGTTGAAACACCCTGTATGTTAACTTTATTTGTTTTTTAAAATTATATTTTCAAACTTGCACGAAGCTTGCTCAACAATTCCGCGCACGTCAGGTCCGTCAGATTCTTCGGGAGACACATTGTGATTAAGTTGCTCATCATGCTTTCTGACAGCAAGCTGATCAACAAATCAACCGCCGTCCTTTCCAAGCGATCGTTGTATCCATCTTCATCTGTCTTATTCAGATTTGGCTGCACATATCTTTCGAACCTATTTGTCCAATCCTCCAAAGTTTCAGAATTGGGATCAAATACTGTTGGTGGCGATATTGTATTTTCTATTGAAAAAAATATTGAATATAAATCTTTGGTTGTCATTGTAGAACAGCTCGCAAGAGAGTAAAAGAGTATGTTTACATACTGAGCTCGCGGCGGTGTGTGACAGTCGGCTTGCATATTCTGTTTGCCAAAGGAGCGTCCCGATTGCATACGCTATAAAAAAGTATTCCTTTATCACCTCTTTTTTATAAATGACTGCAACCATACCTGTAAGACTTGATCCGGACCAGGGGGGGTCGGTCGGCCAAAATCGGGAGGGAGATGGTACTAATTTGCGGTAATTTCGAAACTTTTCGGCCTTCGGCCGAAAATCACTGCGGTGGACTTCAGACATGGGCACAGAACTGTGCAATCCGTCATGGTTTGCATTCCTGTTAAGGTGCGCAGCTATGCGAGCAGCCATAAGCCGTTTCTTATAGTGCGTTGGGCGTCTGCCAACCAGTACTGGGCTGGCTGACTGCGTGAAACGGCTGTGGATGTCATTACGGCTGGGCAGGAGATTTCTACGACAAAATAATTTGTCACATGGGAGAGCCGGACGAATCTAATAGGGCTTGCACATGCCCTTCTGAATACGGCTAACAACTCGCGACGATTTCTGCAAAAAATATAGCAGTTTAGCTGAGCTACAGCCGAATAACACCCGATTTGTGAACATGCACTATTTTGTGTTTTCTCGCTTTACCGCTGGCATCTTGATCGTTTTTGTATACTACCAAAACAAAGTTTTACACATTGAAAAAAAACTCAGATCTAAAGTATTCCATTGCAAATCGATAGAGAAGATCGATGGCTTCAGTGTTCACCTAGGCTCGTTGTTGTAAAAATCAAATCCGGCAGCGAAAAACCGAGAAAACGCAAAATTGTATTTGTGCACAAATCGGGCGGTCGGCAGTTATTCGGCTGTAGCTTAGCTAAACTGCTATATTTTTTGCAGAAATTTTTTCCGCGTATTTGTGACAGTTAGGGGAACAACTTTTTCGATGGTCGACGTTAGGTTTTCGATAAAACCTCGAAGGGGTTGAAAATCGACTTCGAAAAAACTCACGCGTTCTTAAAGTAAACTTTTGAATTTCCGCCAATTGTAAAATTCGCGCGATTGACCAGTTTTCAGAAGATACATGCTGCGCTAGAACAAAAACGCTCATTATACGCTTCTAACGTTCATTAGAAAACACACAGAAAACATAGTACACGTACCCCCTCAATCGTTCCTGAAAAGCCTTAAAGCCTGAAAAGAAAAGTTCAATCGTTCCTGAAAAGAAAAAAAGTAAACTCCGCGGGGTCAATTTCAGTATTTACGGTAGTAGAAAATATGATTTTTTTACTATTATATTGAAATTATTTTATATTATGTAAATTTATATAAGCTTGAGGTTTAATTTGTGCGATAATAGACTAATGAGCCAATAAAAAAATGTTAAATTGCAACGCGTGACAGTTTTTATCTTCTCTTTCAGCCGGCCGGGCCGGCTTTTTTTTGGCGAAAATCCCTTGGCCAGCCCGGCCCGTGAACATCACGGGTCTGAACCAAGAGTATCGATTATTATGAAGGGTAAAGTGAAAGCGAATTGGTATATCCAAAGAAATAAATTAATCAAGTAAATTCCTTTTTTCGAGAAAGCATCTAGAAGAACTCGTGCCATTTTTGTCTTTTCTCCACTGCGTCCAACGCCGCCGAGCCGCACATGAAAGACTTGTGACAGACGCAGACAAAGGTCGACTGTTCGCAGTAGGGATCAGTCGGGGTCGATCCCAATCAACCAATTTCAAAAATCCTTAGGAGTTCTGGCCTAAAAACTGGTTTTTACTAAAAACGACGAATCTTTTGAACGGTAAATTAGAATGACATGAGATATAAACCAAGTGAAAGGCACTGAAAAATTCTAATTTTTTTTTAAATCGTCATAATTGAATACTCCATGCTCATTTGGCGACAATTTAATCAAAAAACGAGCTTTTATTTTTATTTTGTCAGCAGTTGCCCAGCTACACCCACATGCCCATATAGGATGAAAGAGCATCTAATTCTGAGTCGAAAAATATTTTTTTCTAAAACATTTCAGGTTCACGCAAGTGCTCGTTTTTTGCTTTTAAAGTGATACACTAGGTCTATTGTGTGCAACTGGGACAATAATTAAAAATCTAATGACAACAAGTTATGCGCCAAATGGAAGGCCAAGAAATTTTCTTTTCTATTTTTGAAATATTTATTTTAAGTACTGTGTCGAGATTTGGCGCGAATTTCAATGATGAAAGTTGGTCAAAAAACAAGTCTTTTATTTTTATTTTGTTAGCAGTTGTCCAGCTACATCCACATGTCCATATAGGATGAAAGAGCATCAATTTCTGAGTTGAAAACTAATTTTTTCAGAATTTTTCAGGTCCATGAAAGTGCTCGTTTTTGTCTTGAAAGTAATACGGTCAGTATGTTCATTGTATGCAATTGGCACAATAATTAAAACGCAATATTTTCTTAACAGTTAATCTAAAAAAGATGAGTTCTACGCCAAATAAAAGGCCAAGAAAAAATCTATTTTTCTATGTTTGAAATATTGCATCTGATTACTGTGTCGAATTTTGGCGCCAATTTCAAAATTTTAGAAATGCTAAAGAATTATGTTTTTTGGATGCTGCTCACCAGGAGTTACCTAGCAAAAAAATTTGACTCTAAATTCAAAAAGAACATGTTTTTCTGCGTCAGAAGACTCTGTTTTGAATTGCCTTGAAGATGGTGCATGAGAAAATTAGTGAAGAGGTTGGTGCACCTTCACACGGTTCACAACTTGTGGCTGAACTTGGGTTTTTTGATGTAGTGGCCAATTTTGCTTATCATATTTGACTTCCCCAGGGTTACTTACACTAGAATCTATTGTTTTCAAGATACTTTTAGTTGGGAACTTTTTCGCGGCAACCAGATTTCCATACAATGTCAGTGTGGGACAAGTGTACTGTTTATTTTGTGGTCGAGTTCCCATTTATCATTGCCCCAGATAATTTTACTTATCATAATCGAATTTTCCACTGTTTTTATGTTAAAATTAGTAATTTCCCAGATCACCTTAGTTATAAAATTTTCTGTTATAAGCCGAATATGTCAATGCAGAAGTGGCGCACAACAAGGTGTGTGGCTGACTACACGGTGAAGGCAACTCCAGCGACGAAATCATGATGTGAGTGCTTAAGCTGTCTAATACAGGAAATTTAATAGCTAAGGTGATCTGGGAAATGACAAATTGTGACATAAAAAACAATGGGGAACTCGATTACGATAAGTAAAATTATCTGGGACAATGGTAAATGGAACTCGATGACAAAATTAACATTACACTTGTCCCGCAGTAAAAGTGTACGGTAATTCAGCTGCCACAAAAAATTCCAACTAAAACAATTTTGAAATTGATAGATTATAGTGTAAAATACCTATGGAAAAGTCGAATATGACAATCAAAATTCTCTGCAACATCAAAAAATTCAAGTTTGGCCGCAAAATCGAAGTGAGGGTTACCTCCTATTGCCACTGTACATAAATTGGCCCGCAAAAAAAAAGTTACCAACTAAACGCATCTTGAAAACATTAGATTCTAGTGTGAGAAACCCTGGGGAAGTCGAACAAAAGTTGTCGGTAAAATGAGATAAATTGCGTGAGAACGCCTTGCAATTTACGAGTATTGTACAGCTGTTCATTGATGTCAATGTCAACTCCCTGAAAACATGCAATTGTAATGAAACAAATCGAAGCATGCGAAATGCAGAAATTAAAAAGAGGACGATAAGTTCAAGTCGACAAATGTTAGTGTCTCACGACAAAGTAGGAAAATCGTATTTTGACTCTGACCAGCAATGCAACCAACAGCTTCTTCTTGTCCAGAGCTGTTTTTGTCCCACTACGTCGCGGGGTGAGCTTTTCGGGTTTTTCTCTTCCACTTCTAGCAATCACCTGTGTCGTGCTCCATCACGCGGCACGTCTTCATGTGGTCTCGGATGACGTCCATCCATCTTCGCCTTGGTCGCCCTCGTGGCCGTTCACCTTCGATTTCCATCCGCTGCATGACCTTCCCAACGTAGTCATCGGGCCTTCGTTTGACGTGGCCAAACCAGCGGAGGCGGTGTTCTTGCGCTTTCTCGATGATCGGCGCCACGCTGAGTCGTCGTCAGATCTCGCTTTTGGGGATCTTGTCGAGCCATATCATTCCGTACAGTGCCGAGCGCGTGGAGTATTCGGTTCACGCGTTACCACGCGAGGTAACGCGCAATGTGCGTGGCAGTGTTTTACAATAGCCAAAAATCGGTTTCACGCAGTCTCGCTTGACAGTTCTGTCACTTCGCGTCATATTAATTAGCCACCATTTGCGACCGCCACGCAGTCACTGCGCAATTCTCCCTATCGTAAAGTACTACCACGCAGTTTGCGCGTGACCACCCGTGGTAACGCATGAACCGAATACTCCACGCGCTCGGCACTGTACATGCAACCCCCCTCCCCCTCGCTGTCGGACCGGACAAGCACTGGATAGAATGATCCTCGGCCGCGAGGCGGCCGCAAATAGGTAAGCGGCCTGTGATTGCGGCCTTCGGTCGCAAAAAATTTTGAATTTCGCGCCAAAACCCCGACACGAAGTACCGTACTCCAGCGATCCCTCTCCCTCCTCCCCGGCCGCCAGCATGTGGCTGATCTCGGACCAGCGTTACAAGTATGGTTTTGTCCATTTACCCTGTGCACTTTTAAACGGTTAAACACAAACAAACTGAAATTGTTTGGTGACTTACCTTTAATGGCGTTAAGAGTAGGATGAGATTACCGAGTCTTATCGTTCTGTCAATATGTTTCGAATCATAGTAATTATTCAGCTCTCTTATTGCCATTCGCCGATAAAGAGTCACACTTTTCCTTGCTTCATTTGATAAGTCAGGTGCGTCTGAAAAAAATTTATTTTCAGACAATTGTAGTCCGTTTATTTGATTTATGAAATTTTGCAGACCTGGATCCCACAAGAGCAAATTGAGAAGAGTGACAAATTCTTCGATGTTGGGCATGACTGCGCGAACTGCCGGAAACAGCTGATTCAACCAATAATTCGTGCCAGGCATGCTGATTCTAAGTCACAAAGAGAATAAGAACAAATCAATTTAAAGCAAGATGGTTTTGAACAAAATAGGGTGCTCTAGGGTCGGATCATGCGTGTGGGGGCCCCTAGGCAAAATTCTTGCGAAAATAGCTATGATTATACATATTTTTGTCTATAAACAGAAAAACAAGTAGGCAATGTTAATAATCCCCAGGAAATCAATCCTCTCATTTATCCTTTGACATTGTCGTGTTCAGACGAAATTAGATCGGATTGACGCGATGAAAAGGGCTCTCGAGGGCAAATTGTGATCCTGCTCTTGGCAGAGTGATCGCACCCAATCGATGCATTCGAATCGGATTTTATTATTTCGCGCTCCCCCCAAATGGGCGAGGTTAGCTAAATGTTTTATTTACACTGGATAGAATGGGGTTTTGGACGCCGCATCCGAAAAGTTGGTACACCATCCTACGGGCTCTCCGAACTTGCCTATGTATGGAAAACCTTTCGTCGCAGAATAATGGAATTGTTTATGTTTAAGAAAACTAGTAAATCTAAACTAGAAAACCCCGGAATTTAGTAGATTTAGTAGATTTAGTAGATAATCAATTTAAATCTAGTAGATAATTTTTGAATGAAAATAGGGTGTTCCAGACATGGGCAAGGGGGGGGGGTTAGAGGTTTAAATTTCCCTTGGGTCTGAAAAAGAAAATTTGGGGTAGATAGAATGGATTTCGCCAGAAAAATGTGTTGCCACATAGTGGCGAAAAACTTTTGAACAAGCACTAGATAGAATGATCTCTTTTTAGCAAACCCCAACAAGAAACAAGCGAAACAAGAAAATTCGGTTCGAATGCGTCGATTGGGTGCGATCACACTGCCGAGAGCAAATTCAAATTGTGATTCTGTTCTCGGCAGTGTGATCGCACCCAATCGACGCATTCGAATCATATTTTCTTGTTCCGCGTCCTCCTCCTTCAAAAAAAAATGGGCGAGGTTGGCGAAAACATTGAGTTTATACAGGATAAAATCGGGTTTTGGATGCCGCATCCGTAAAGTTGGTACCCCCATCCTACGGGTCATTCTACCTTGCCCATGTGTGGAAAATCTTTCGCTGTTAGCCATACCACCCCTATAGGTGTACTTGAGGGGGATTACCCTCCCCAAATCCGTTCGAAGGAAAGCGGGATTTCCCACCTCCCTCCCTCA
>JAQGCX010000409.1:0-17281 GCA_034700205.1 Plectus parietinus | reverse complement strand
GCTGAAAGCTACCGAAATCAGCAACAAGCTGAAAACCAGTTCCTTGCTGATTTCGGTAGCTTTCAGCCGTTTTCGGGTAAAAAACTTAACGACTGCCCAATGTTCAATATTTGACAATTTCCGAATCATGGGCAGACATTGTTATGAAAAGTAATTTTTTCGTAATAAAGGAAATGATGGAACCAGGCCAAAAGAGGTAAACCATAGTAAAAATGTACGCTCTACACGATTGTATAAACTAAATGTTTCACGCGCATAGTTCTGGTACAGTTGCACGAACTTTCCGGACAACCTGATAGGAACGCTACGCAGAACATCATAGCTGTCTTACACGTTGTTGGATGCTGCAAAAATGAATACCATAAAATGCTTTTATATTCGGATCCCGTGCGTTGATACTACGCCAACGTAACATGTTACGCGGACTTTTTAGCTTTAGTTTTCTGCTTTGGCTTAGGCTTAGGCTTAGGCTTTATTAGTAGTGTACATGCTAGCCTAAGCCACCATCCCCCCTAAGCAACCTGAAAAGCTTAAGAACCATGCCCCCTAAAGATGTTTACGTTGGCGTAGTATCAATGTACCTCGGGTACCTCTGGTGAAACGTTGGTGCTTCAGGTGTTCGGTCATTCCAAAGTGTCGATCATGCAAGGCGGACTGCGACTGTGGCAAACACTGCAGCAACAGAACGCCGAGTACGCGACCGAGACGGGCGCTGACACGGCGCCGGCGCGAGACGGCAACTTCGAGGCACAGTGGTCTTCGCAGTACATCGCCACCTATCCGGACGTGGTCGCTAACTTCGACACGGGCACGTCGCGCGAGACCCGCGAATACCTGGTCATCGATGCGCGCACACCGGAAGAATTCAAAGGCGCCAAGTGGGACAAGATGGCTGTGGGCGGCGGTCACATCAAAGACGCTATCAACATCCCAATCGCCGCTGTCTACGACGATGTGGCGACGGCGTTCAAGAACAAGACGGATCTGGTAGAGTTCTTCAGTAACAGCAGCGTGAGCTACTCTCAGCCGATCATGGTCTACTGTAGCACCGCAGTGCGCGCTTCCGTCGTCTGGTTCGCGCTGCAGATGATCAACTATCCTAGTAAGATTTATGACGGTTCGTGGGTCGAGTGGTCGATTCTTGCCCCTGACGCGTTGAAAGTTACACCAACACAAACGATCAAGTGATCAGGAAACAATTCGGTTCGGAGACCAAATGTGTCTTTGTTGTTTTCACATCGGTGCGTTGTCGTTATTTGCCCTGCAGTCACGTTTGGATTGCTCGTATGTCCTTCCCAAGTGTTACATATCAGGCGTGAATTCTTGCGAAGCCGTTTGATAGGCGAACATGGTAGTAGCGTAAAGCCCCATGTACAATGGGCCCGCAAACCAGCAACCAGCAAACTCCATGTACAATGCACCAGCAAACCAGCAGATATTTGCTGGTTTGCTGGGTTCAGGGCCGGATTATGGGGGTCGGGGGCCCCTAGGCTGAAAGGGGAGCCCAAGGGGCCTGGGAGGGTCCCCTGGTCAGGTCGTGGGGGTCCCCTTCAGTACCGGAGCAGGACGGGGCCCTAGGCTTCAGCCTACCTAGCCTCTACTATAATCCGGCCCTGACTGAATCCCTAATTAGCCATATCGCACAAGGTCTGACGACGAACCATCTATCATGAATCACGATGACCCAATAAAACAAAAGCTGTTGGTCTGTTGGTTTGCTGGTTGTAACATTGTAACAACACTTGCCGGTTTGCTGGTTTGCGGGGGTAATGTAAACGCGGCTTAAACTCGTATTCAGTGCATGTGTTCAGTTATGTAATAACGATATTTTATTTGAAACGAGAATAAATGGCCAGCAGACACGAAGCTAGAGCATGGGTCGATCGATTGGTGTGACTGCCAGTACCGAAGCGCGGGTTACGGTAACTAGCGAACGAATACAGCTCAGTTATTAATGTGTCAAGAACGGCAGAGTGCGAGCAACAACGACAAAAGAGAGCAGCAACTATTCGGGTGAGAAGAAGCGGAACGCGGGATGATCATCGTGGACGCACATGGAGTAACGTGGACAAGGGCGTGCAGGTTTCAATCAGTCCAAATTGGCAGTGGATATTCGAGAGCGCGCACTCACTTCCCCCTCCCCACACCACACAGCTACGACACACTTTGTCCAACAAATAGCAGCAAGACGACATCGTGGCGGTAATGGATAGCAGCATATTAACGGTACTTCTTACTAGACAGTCGCTCAAGCTCGTCGCCCCATCCCTTCCTTGCGGCGGGAAGTCCGTGTCGTTTAGAGACTGATACCCAGAACCATCGCCGGAATACATAACAGAGCAAGATACCCAACGAACGAACCAATGGAAAAGTTCAAGCAACTGTGCTAATAACTCATCGACAAAAGTCCAGTACACACAGTGACTCGGCGATGTAATCTCGGGGGGTGTTCCATGCGATGCGACGCTCTCAATTCAGCAAGGAATGTGTACATACTTGCCCATTCCAAAGTCCTTTTCACCATCAGACAAACATTGAAGCGCCGCGACTAGTGGGGAAAAGGGGGGACGATCGAAGGAGGAGCGAAGAAAAGCACTCAATCAGCCCACGCGGCCCCGAGTCCTACTGCTCGGGCGTAACCGTAGTGTACAAAAAGTGGACAATAGAGCGAGAAGATGGATATTCTAGCGAATGCACGGAGCACACAGAACGTAATCAAAATAATCGTTGCGATATAACGCACTGGGTGACTGTCAGAATTGTGAGACGCTACCGCAGCAAACCGCTATAAACGAAGCAGACATATGCAGCATGACTCGACTATGCTACGGTATCAATGTGCAGAGTAAAGGAACAAGCTAACAATTGCAAAATTGCAAATTACACGCGTATCACGCAAACTGCCGCTCGGTCGGAGATGAATAATAACGATGTGTGTAAAACTAAATGTATGAACAACAAGGCGGAAACAAGCAGACGCGAACATAGACAGTATGCGGGCGCGCTCTTATGCACGTTTCCGGGCAACAAACACGACTATACACAACTAGCAAGCCATAGCGGCCTATTACACGTCCGTCCCTGGCGACGTTGACATCTGCGGAAGATGCGACGGACATAAAAAGCGCGTCCAACACCATCCGGATCCCATAACAAACAAACGCCCTGGCAAGCGGCTGTCGACCGATTCGAGTCGCCATCCGTCTCCTCTCATACGCCACCTGACGCAACAGACGGCCCGACCGCCCCAATGCGGCCCATGCCAACCACACACGACAAACAAATGACAACAAATCAATAATAGTATATGGAAAGTCAATGCGCTGATATAAAACTAAGGAGGCTATTTCTTCTTCAGACTGAAGAAGCCCTTTTTGGCTTTCACACCACCCTCGGGCATCGTCTGCGACCGCGTCGGCTCGTGCGTAGTCTGGCCAGTCGCCAATTGCATGTAGTGCAACCAACGATTCATGTCATCCTGAAAATATATGCAATCAGCAATGCATACAATTAACTGCTCAGATTACCGTATTTTAAGGTGAAATTGGTGAAATTACAAGGTGAAATTACCCCACGTCCGACATAAAATGAGTTCAGCACATCAATAACATGTGCTTTATAGGTGGAATTACATCTTTCTTTCGTTTTCTATTGGCAAACAGCCAGATGATATTACTTTTTGCTTGAATTAATCCAAAAATGTTCATTTTTCTCAAATTTTTGATACTAATATTCGGACTTGATGAAGTAGAATAAAAAGTAACCCACGCAGAATTACTAAGCCAGGGTACGGAAGGATTGAAATAATAGTAACCCTGGGTTATTATTTCTTAAAATAGGGTACAGTCGAACCCGGATAAGTGCACAAAATGCGTATCAATTTTTAGAGCACACGCCACCGCACAAAGAGTTCTGCGTAGTGAGTTATCCTGTTGGCGTGTGCTCAAACAATTGATACGCATTTTGTGCACTTATCCGGGTTCGACTGTAATTGGTAATTTCTGACAGAGAGAAAGGTAATATTTATCAAATTTAAAACGATCGACTAAAGAGAGAAAATATAAATTACATCTCCGGAGGCCTGCAGCAGATACTCGGCGCCCTGTTGAAGACGAAGGGAGAGCACATTGCGTTTCTTAGTGTACTCGGAGGCGACGTGAACGGAGCAGCCGGGAAGGGCAATAGGCTGCTCGCCATGGAATAGCTGGCCTTCGTCGCGATGTCGCTGGTCCTTGAAGAACGCCACCTGATTGTTGCGCAGCACGGTGTACACCTTCTCCCACGATCTGCAAAACAGTTCAATTATACTCATTATTTCTTTGACGGTAAAGAGAGTATTATAGAAAGCACCGTCACTCCAGAATTTTAGATCTGCGATAGTGACTAAATATCGTTGTGGGACGTTTACTAGAAATGGATCTAAATCATACGAAGTAATGATACTCAATACAATAAATTCTAGATTTTGACAGTGCTTTGATACTACGCCAATGTAACATGCTACGCGGGCTTTTTAGCTTGTTTTCTGCTTAGGCTTAGGCTTAGGCTTAGGCTTAGGCTTAGCAGTGTGCATGCTAGCCTAAGCCACCTGACAAGCTTAGGGAACCATGCCCCCTAAACATGTTAGGTTGGCGTAGTGTCAATGTACCATTTTGACAGCGCGCGACATTCAATTGAGGGAATTTGCGATCGCTTTCCGTTTAATCGTTCGAAAAAAACTGACAATAATCGTCTCGATCAGTCTTACCGGTTGGAAGCTTTGCGGTCGAGCGATTCATACGTGTGCTTGCGGATCAAAACGCCTTCGAAACCATCCCCGGTTTCCACTCCTGAAATTCGTCAGCGTACAATCAGAAATTTCGCATTCCCGAACAGCCAACGACCACCCGAAATACTATATGAAACAGCTCATTCTCCCCACATTGTGAAAATGGATTGTGATATCTAAGTTTGCCATCTAGAACGGCAGACCCGAACACGCATGCCATGTTGAAGCAGCGAACCGATTCACAACCAACTCAACACCAACAACAACACAGCACGAATGTCTGTGAAAAAGTAGAAAGAAGAATGTCGACGAAAGCAGAAAAAAGATCTAGTGAGCGGGACGGAAACTTACCGCGGGAATCGTGGGGTTCGAAGCGGGCGGAACGGGACAGCGACATTCGCCAACTGGACGGCTGCTCGGTGGCAAGACGACTGCGATCTGAAAGGCCAACTACTATGCACACACAACCACAAGACTACATCAATAATCACTCTTTCATGCTGTTGCAGAAAGAAACAGTGCAAATACAGGGTGGCGCAACGAAAACTCACCGTCTTTGAAACATCGCAGATTCGCCGGTACTAATCATATCAAGCAAAAATTTGGTACATATGTGCCTCAAACCCTTATTTAGAAGCTATTAAAATTTCAAACTGATCGGAAATAGTTTACTGTTTTTAAGCAAATTATTGTCCGATTCAGCAATATTGACCATTGTGAACTGCTGAAGACAAAATTTGCATAAAACCAGTAAACGCTTCCGATCAATTTGTAATTTTAACAATCTAATTTAAAGTTTTTAGCACATATTCACCTAAATTCAGCTGAATCAGATAAGTAGCGGCGAAACAACATTGCGATGTTTTAAACACGGGGAGTTTTCGTTGCGCCATCCTGTATGACAGAAGAAGTGCATTCCGTGTGCGAATCGAAATCAAAATAAAAATATAGAGAGAGGACATGCGTACCGGGCGATTTCTTCGACAACGGCGATCGACCGCTGTCATTGAAACTGCTGTCCATCGTTTGGTCTAGCGAAGTGTCTGTCGGAGTGGTTGGATCTAAAATGCGCCGTGCAACGAACGAAATCAACGAAATCAATCGCCGTCACCACAAAATGAAATAATATTCACAACAAACAAATCCATGCGGCAAACGAAAATCAATCATGGTTTTAAATTGTGCAATAGATTAAATAAAAGAGCAGGTATGTTCCCCTCCACCACCATACCGTGCAAGGGTTTTAACGGGCAAGGAATGACTGACCTTCTCCGTGGGTGGTCTCAGTGCGAACGCCGCCCTCAACACCGAACGTCGTCTCGACACGTTCGGGGGATTTGGCGGGCGAGGGGCCCTTGTGCGGATGTCGTCTTCGCTCTTCTTCCTCCTGTCGCCGTTGCAACTCTTTCAGTTCGAACTGAAACACAAGAGATTCAATATACAATCATCCTTTGTTCGGCAACACGCGAGTATTTAAAACGCAATGCAACGAAATGCAAAGATAATGGACAACGAAAACGTGCTTTGATACTACGCCAACGTAACATGTTTTTAGCTGCATTTTTCTGCTTGGGCTAGGGTTTAGGCTTAGGCTTAGTTAGAAGTGTACATGCTAGCCTAAGCCACCTTAACTAGGATTGCCAGATGTCAGAACTGCCAAAGCAGTGAATTTGTACGAAAAGCTGTTAATGGGGGATGAGAACTTACCTTTGAATTTGTTTACTCTGGCTCAGAATAGATCCATTCTATCCTGTGCTTATTCAATTTTTGACCCCACCAAAGCAGTAGATCTGGCAACCCTAACATTAACCCCCTAAGCCAGCAAACAAGCTCAGGAACTATGCCCTCTAAACATGTTACATTGGCGTAGTATCAATGTAGCAACGAAAGCGATAGTTAGTGGCAAACAATACAGCAGCAGCAAAACTGAGCGAACGAATAAACGAAAAATCACGCCTGGGACGCAAGCCCTTCTCTACCATTTCGCATTCGAGTCGTTCAATGAAGCGCAGATCGGCGTTCGGCCCGAGGGCGTTCAGTTTGCGCCGGTTTCCGCCCATGCGCAGCCACATGACGTATTGCTGCGCGACCAACTCAAGCTACAGAAAGAGGAAGCAACTACTAATAATCGCTATTCGAATCGCAGAAAAGCAATGCAAAATACAGCTAGAAGAACAACCAAGAGGAAGAATTAACAACTAAGCGAAAGCATATGCCCAATACTTCTACTGGTAAAGCAGTAAGCAATAAAAGCCGCGCAAAAAATAGAAAATTACGCACGGTGGTCAGCTTTTCGAGCGCTTGGAAGCGTTCCTCCTGGGCCGCCGCGGATTTTTCGAACGCTTCATGCTTCTTGATCAACTTGATCGTCTCTTCTAAGTTGCGCTGCAACGACATTGGCATTCAATCATGTGCTGACAAAAACGAACATAGGTGCCCTTGAGAGGGGACGCCCCCAAACCGGTTCAAAATGGGCGAGTTTTGCGACCTCTCTCGAAAATCAGCCGAAGGCCGAAAAAATTATCGTGTTTTGGGCAAAAATTGAATTTTATGAATTCCGCCCCAAAAAACCGTAATTTTGCCTAATTTGCATATGCAAATTTACGACCCCCCCCAAACTAGGACCCCTCGAACATGACGAGCTGACGAGCCCTGCCCAGAGGCTGGCAAACTTCTATAGTCGTTCAAAGGGCGAAACAAGCTTGTCCAGATAGGTCTAGTTTTTAGGTTTATTATCCTTATTTACCCTTTTAAAATTTGTCTTACAAAACAAATTCGCCCATATATTTCAACAATAAAATGAAAACGAATGTCTTACCCCGTATTCTCTCGATATTAAATACGGTTCCTGCGCACTTAACCACGACTCGGCGACCGCGGCATCGCGAGCGAATTGGTATACTTCCAAGACTGAAAAGAACAGACAGGTGAGGTAAGGCGCATACAAAGCAATAAAGTGGCGGTTGGCGTACTGAGTTGCAAATATTCCCAACGGTCTTCCCATCTGCGCATCATTTCTGCGCGTTCGGTGGTGAGCTTGATGAGCTTCTTCTCGATCTCCGACGATGCGTAGTGCTTGCGATTGAGCAAATCCCGACCGAGCGAGATGCACGAGTTGAAGTTCTCTTCGCGCGCGTCGATCTCCGCCTTCAGACTCTGATGGTTGTTCATCAGCAGCTCTACGCCAGACACATCCCTGAAAGACCACATTTGAATCAGTGAACGGATATTTAATTGAAAGCATCCTGAATGAACACAGAAATAAAACAAGCATAGGTATAGTGTACCTAGGGAGGGGGTTACTCCCCCCCCCACCCGAGCCAAAAGTGGACGGAGTTTCCGAAGGGCGGAAAAAATACGGTTTTTGGGTAAAAATTTGAATTTTTTAAAATTCCCGCCCAAGAATACCGTAATTATGCTTAATTTTTATTTGCAAATTTCCGACTCACCCTCGGATTTTGGGTTTCTAACCCCTTCCCCCAACCTCGGACCCCAAGTACACCTTTGAAAAACAAGGAAATATGGAAAGAAACGCACTTTGGTCGTTCTTGTGTGTTCATCTCTCGTTTGACCTCGTCCATCCAGAGCAGGAGGTCGCGCACCATGTTCATGAACTTGAACAGGTCGCTGGTGTCGATGAGCCGCGTGGAGCGCGCCTCGCAGAGTCCCTGCAGCTGTCGCCACGCGTTGACCACCTCGGTCTCGCGCGCGCCGATCTCGAGCGCCTTGTCGCCGGCGTACGCCGCCTGCAGTTCGCGTGCGTCGTCCTGGATCTGACGCACCTGACTGCCGATCGCCTCCAGGTCTTTCAGGAAGTTTTGATGTTTGCTGCAGCAGAGACATCAATAATCACAGCTCAAAGAGCGACAATCCAAGTTTACAATTTAAAAAATCGGCGTCCAGACCGATCCCTCCACGCAAATCATTTCATATTTTCGTGATCGGTTCGTGACAAACGGGCGAAAATAGCGTATACGTTCAAAAAGTATACGGTAAGAGTTGGGCGTTGGCGCGTTGCCAAAATGTTGTTCACAAGGCAAAATTTTTTGTCCTCCCAGTAAAACCGTAATTTCGCGCTAGCCGAGAGTGTACAGTATGATTTGGACCCGTTCGGATTAAGCTACCGCCGATAGTACCGTGCGAGAGTGCCGACGGACGAAGAGTCGCGGCCGAGCTCGTCGGGGAGGGCGTGGGTCTTCTCCAGGATGCGACTGAGACAGTCGCGACAGTCGTGGAAGAACTTGTGCAGCATGCGACTGGCCTCCAGCATCTGCGTGCGCGTGTCGATCAGCTCGAGGAGATTCTCCCAGGCCTCGTTAAGACTGTCCTTCCACAGTGCGATCGTCGGGGCGTCCGAGTGTCCGGCGGCGATGAGCTGGTCGCAGGCGTCGTTCGCCTGCGCCACGCGCTCCGACCCGATCGACTCGGTGTCGCGCGCGAACTGCTGGAAGCGCTCTTGCAGCATCTGCAAACCACCCAAATGGTTAATTAAGGTCGAGAAGACAATAAAAAACGCGCCCCAAACTCCGTGACCCAGTTAAAAATCGTTTTTCTTTGTAGAAATTCTTAGTTGAATCATATGAATTAATTTTTCTGCATATGAAAATGAAGTTGAATATGCAAATTAATTTGCGTACAGTAACCCCACACTACTCAGACTGCAGTATTTCCATTCAGACCGAATTGTAACAGGCGCGCAACCGACCTGCACGTGTTCGTAGTCCTGACCGATCTCCTGCGAGCCGGCGACCACTTCCTTGTCGGCGATCCATTGGAGCAAGTCGTCGATTTCGCGATGCAGGCCGTACAACTGCAGCGTCTCGTCCAATCGTTTCCTTCGTTCGCGGCACAAATCTTGCAGACCGGCGTAGAGCTTGTCAATTTGGCTCTGGCGAACTGCTATTTGATCGCTAAAAAAGGAACCGTTTTCATATTGATAGTTGCGAACGCCTTGTAATATGAACAGAGATTTGTGTATACTCATAATTTCTTTGACAGTAAAGAGAGTACTGTAGAAAGCACCGTAACTCCAGAATTTTAGATGTGCAATAGTGACTAAATGTCGTTGTGGGACAATTACTAGAAATGGATTTGTACCAGTGATGTTCAGGGCCGACCCGGAGGGAAAGTACCGGGCCCGGGCCGGGCTTTTTTTTCGGCGAAAATCCGGCCCGGCCCGGCCCGGCCCGGCCCGTGAACATCACTGATTTGAACCATACGAAGTAATGATTCTTAGTTCAATATTCAGCGTGCGACATTTTGGATAATTTCGAGTTAACCGTTGGAAAAATTGTGACTATACAAACCTGAGTGGTCCCTGCTCGTCGACAAAGTAGCGAGCGCGCGTGGCGAGTTCGCGAATGGTGTCGGCGTAGGCGTTGATGTCCTGCTGGAGACGTTCGTGCTTCTTGATCTGGTTCTGCGTGGAGAACTCGTCTTTGCCGCGTTCGTCTTGCATCATGTAGAGCTCCTGCTCGCTCATCCAGGCCTCGGCCTCGTTGCAGTCGGTTAGGAACTGGTGGCCCTGCTCGCTGTCGGCCAAGCGCGCCTTGCGTGCGTCCACGGCGTCCTTGAGTTCCTGCCATGCGTGCATTAACTCATTGATCTTCAGCTCGAACGCCGCGCTGTTCTCGTGTCCGCCTTCGATCAATTCGCGTCCGTTGTCGCAGATTTTTTGGATCCACGGTTCGTGGTTATCGATTTCGTTGCGCAGCGACTGAAAAATACATTTTTTTAAAAATTCAATATCATCACAATACAAGACAGTAATACCGACGCGTGGAAAACTAATCGAGCACGGGAGCGACTGGTACAACGTACAACTTGGTTAATACGTAGCCTTATTTTGAGCTTAGTGCAAGGCTTAGGTATGAATTCGACGGTAAAGTAAGGGTAAACCAGGGCTAACTAAGCGTTTAGTTCCAGAACACACGAACCTTTCAATAAAAAGTTATAAGTGTGACTTCCTTAATTTTCGATTGGTACCAGTCGCCCTTGTACCCGATTAGTAGAAAACCAGGCGGGGTTGCAAAATACCGTATCTTTCTGGCTTATCACGGTTTTTGGCGGGAGGACAAAAAATAAAGCGCAGTGAACAATATTTCGGCAGGACGCCAACTCATGAACTCTTATTTGCGCTCGTTTGTTCCGTAGCGATTGGCGAAAATTTGAAATGGTTTGCGGGGCACCCCCCGACTGACATTTGAAATGGTTTGCGGGGCACCCCCCCCCCCGACGGGACGCCGACATTTTCATAATAACAAGACCGACACTGACCTGAGTCTTTTTCTGCAGTCGATGGCAGTCGAACAAGGACTCGCCGAGTTCGCGAGCGCGCGCCAAGGGCATGCGTTCGGAGATCCACAGCTTCTCGTCCTCGACGTCGCGGCCGAACTGGAAGGCGGCCTTCTTGCGTTCGAGCTGCCGACGACGGTCGTCGAGCGGCGCTTGCAAGCGCTGCAGCTGCTCCTGCACGGCCAGCCGGTGTGCCTTGATCTGCTCCACCTCATCCGGGTGCATCTCCTCCAGTTGCGGCTCCATTTGCTGCAAACAAAAACGGTATTCACCAGATCTCAGCAAGGTTGCACCCCCATCACGTCTCCTGTGTAGACTTTTGTAGCCTTAGCGTACTCTAATATGCTAATTTTGGGCGCGAAATTCAAATTTTGTGTTCAAGTTCGAATTCCCGCACGATGATATTCCCACACGATAGACGAAAATAAAATTGTGCACAAACCTGAAGAGAGTCGATCTGCGCCGATCGTTTCACCATTTCCGATTCGATCATCTGCTGTTTCTGCATGGCGACATTGACGGTGGTCAGATCTTGGGCGGTGTCCTCGGAGACCATCTGGTGCTCCAAGTGCTGGGCCCACTCCTTCATGTCGCTGATGCTCTGGACGTAGAGCTGCTGGCGATTGGCGTCGAAGAGCTTCTGGCCCTTCTCTTCGGTGGTCTTCTCGAGCTGCTCCCATTGGGTGGCCAGCTCGCTGATGTGCGGATCGATGGTGCCGTGGAACTCGGGCTTATCTTCCGCCAACTTGGTCGCCGCCGTCTGCAGTTGCTCCAATCGCTCTTTGTTCGACTGCAACTCCGACTGGAACGCTTGATGGCGAACGAACTTGCTTGTGATCGTTTTTGCATCGCTGAAAAACAAAGACGTTTAAGAACACGTAAAGCGCGAAGAATTCTTTGAGCAATTCAGAAAGAAGTAGCAAAACATTCGCTCTCAGCAGGAATAGCCGTATCGATCAAGGCAATTAATTGGTATGGGTATAAGGAGCACTGAATGAGAAATAATAATCAGTTTCTAGTTTTGCTGCGGCGAGCGGTCGACCAAGTCTCAAGCTCTTTTCCAAGCAAGATAAGGATGCAGTCGACGGCAATGCTGCTGTTCCTGCTCGGCGTCGTCATGTTCGCCTCGGCGGCGCCCAAGCGCAACCCTCAGCGCACCATCTCTCGCCACCACAACCCCCAGCGCGACACCATCCCTCGACGCTACGAACGATCTGTGGACTCTAAGAGCTACAACGCGGATGACTACTACCCCGACGGCGACTTCAACGCGCCCCTCCCTGTCAACTACGACGGTGACTACAAATTCCCGTTCCGGTCCAGGCCGTACTCCAACGACCCTGAGCGCGGCACCATCCTTCGCTCCCACGACCCCCAGCGCGGCAACATTACTCGCGACCAGTGATCTCTTATGACACACTTCAGGACCTTTACTACGTTATTGTTTGTTTATTCTTTTTTGCTCATTAAATAAAGTTTTTTGATAATCCCAATGAACCGAGCAAATAAGACTGTCTGAATAGAACAAGATGCCTTCAATATGACAAAACCCAAACAGTCAACAGACTGAGAAGTCAGTCGAGCACGGGTAATACAAAAAATAAACACAACACGTACCGGTATGTTTCGTCCTGCGCGCGGATCATTTTCTCTTCGATCCATTCGCGCAACTCCTCGCAGTCGCTGAGGAACTGTTGGAGAGCTAATGCGTCCTTGAGTTTGTCGAGCACGGCTGCCGCCTTCTCGCGGTTCGAGTCGCGTCGTTCCTGGATATTGCGCGCCTTTTTGTGGATTTTGTCCGCAGCGTAGTGCCCATCCGAGCACAGCTGGTCACCGAACATCACAACCGCCTGAAAGGCACGAAATTGGTCAAACAACAATATCACAAATTTAATATGTATTTTGCAACTATTCGCAATGGGGCTGTCTAAATATGACGTAACCCTATTTTTGGCCTCTTTTTACCTCCTCCCGTAACTGCACAATAGAGCTTCGACGACCCCCCTCTCGATTACGCTAACGTTGTAGCATATAATTATCGATTAATTTGATTCATGCTCAACCCCTCCCCTCAAAAGGGTTACGTAATTTGTAGACAGCCCCAATGCACTTGGAAGAATAATTCAAAACACGCACCTTAATTTTCTCGTCGTTTGCGTCCATAGTAGTGAGGAAATCCTGATGCCGTTTGAGCATGTGCTCGGCTTGCTCCAACGAGCTGGGCACGTCTTCCTTGGACAAATAGTTCTCCTGCTGCGACAGCAACACCTCGCCTTGTTTCGCATCCCGCAGGAACATCTGAGGACAGAGACGAGTTGTAAACAGTGATAAATTGACAGGAGATTTTGCAACGAACCTGGAGATTGAGGCCCTGACTGAGCATGTGTTGCCTATTCTCCCACATGCGTTGGAGCTCCTCCCAGCCTTCTTCGAGACCGGCGAGACGTTGCCGGAGGAACATGTACTGGGGGTCGGTCTGGTCCTGGGTGACGCGATCGCCCATGGCGCGCATCTTGTTGTAGTCCTCGGCGTAACCGTCGATCTCTTCGCGGATCGCGGAGTGCTGGTTCAACAGCTGCTCGGCTTCCGCCAGCGATTGCGGCTCTTCCTCGCTCGCCACCTGA
This sequence comes from Plectus parietinus, assembly GCA_034700205.1. Lineage (NCBI taxonomy): Eukaryota > Metazoa > Nematoda > Chromadorea > Plectida > Plectidae > Plectus > Plectus parietinus. Next base: position 3,595 of record JAQGCX010000409.1, on the reverse strand, counting down.
ATCAGTCAAAATTTGACCATCGGTAAAGAAGAAAACTGCGATTTGGTCTTGAAAGGAAAATAAGGACAAATGAAATAATTTTGTCTCAGGCGCTCAGCATTGACACAAACTTGTGCTCGCTGATACCGCTGAGGTGTAAAACAAAAAACAGCTGAATGCCTGACAAGTTACGGTGTCACCTTCCCGTTTCTCTTTACCCAGTACAAATATTGACAATATACTGTAGCACAATTTCTTGATTGTCAAACAACTTAAATACAGCCCGTTTCTTTTACGAAAATTTGGGAGGAGAAATGTTTTGTAGCGTACCTGTCGCTGCGTGGCAGTGAGCCATGCTTGGAAGTGGTCGAGATCGCGGAGGAATCGCTGCAGGTCGCCGGCCTCGTCGAGCTTGGCTTCGTGCTCGCGGACCTTCTTGTTCAGCACGTCCCAGACACCATGGATACGCTTAATGTCTTCGCGAATGGCGGCCGCCTCTTGCGGTTTGTCTTTCTCGATCGAGTCGGCTTCCTTCTGCAGGCTGTCAAGCTTGGCCTGGATTGCGCCCAGGTCGCGTTCCATCATCGACAATCGGCGCTGGAAAGCAATGTTACTTAGTCAGTGATCCAATGCATAACAAATACGATCAAGACAACAAGAATTAATAGTAAGAGAAGAAAAATATATAAAATTATAATACCTGCAGTTTCATGACGCCGCTGAGGTCGTTGGTGAGCTCGTCGGAGTCTTCCAGCACGCGCGTCTTGTCCTGAATCCAGGTGACCGTCTCCTGGCAGTCGATGCGGAACGTCTGCAGACGGTGGGCGCGGTCGAGTTCGGCGCGCTTCTGGTCAACCATGTCGCGCAACTGAGCCCAACTATAACAAACCGCAGCGGTCATTGGTCACATCCACCAGCAACAAAATCAATATACTCGTCATTTCTATGAGAGTTAGCCGGATTTAGCCGGAAGATTTAGCCGGATTTATGAGAGTTAGCCGGAAGACGCACCGTATACCGAAAAAGTTTGCGACCAATTTTCTTGTAGGACCATTAACAGAAATGGTTTTTTTCCTGCTCTCTATCATAGTAATAATTGATACTCAATAATATTTCAGTTGCGAAAATTGCTTTGTCCCATAAACATCATTCTTTCTGTGTGAATGACATTCAATTCTGGTTAATCACGAGTATAGAGCCGATAACTAACCGGGCGTTCAGTTTGTTCTGCCGCTGCAGAATCTCGTCCGCGTTGGGATGGTCGACATGGAGCAATTGCCGGGCGAGTTCGTTGACCGTCGCCACCTTGTTCGCCTGGTTGTTCATGTCGGCTTCGAGGGTCTCGAAGCGATGCTTCATTATCTCCACTTCTTCCAGATCGTTGCCCGGTTGCAGTGTGTTCAACAGTTTTGCCTGCGAAATTAATTCATTGGTAATCTCTCTATCGGCCGTTGGAAAATTTAAACAAAACCAACCTTCTCGTCGATCCACGCTTCGACGCTATCGGCATCACTGAACAGTTTGTACAGGCTAAGTGCATCGAGCAGGCGCTGCTTGCGCAATTTCGCCAGTTCCTGCAGTTCGCCCTGACGCTTTTGGGTGATATCAAGACGCTGGCGGACATCGGGGTGTTCGCGAGCCTGAAAGACAATAGTAAAGAAACCGAAAATCAGTGAAATGCGGTGAAACAGTGATGTTCATGGGCCGGTCCGGCCGGGTGAAAAAGTAGTGGGCCGTGGGCCTGGGCCGGATTTTTAAGAATTTGGTGGGCCGTAGGCCGGCCCGCGGGTAACATTTTTAATTTTTGGTGGGCCGTGGACCGGCCCGCGGGTAACATTTTCCGTTTTTGGTGGGCCGTGGACCGGACCGCGGGTAATATTTTCCGTTTTTGGTGGGCCGTGGACCGGACCGCGGGTAATATTTTCCGTTTTTGGTGGGCCGTGGACCGGCCCGCGGGTAAAATTTTCCGTTTTTGGTGGCCCGACCCATGAACATGACTGCCGTGAAACGCACGTCGGTGGGGAGAGATTCTGCTTGCGACATGAGTCCTTCGACGTGCTTCTGGAAATTGCCCAGGTCATCGGTGACGTCATCGTGCTTCCTGATGAGCATCTGCACGGTGCCCTCGTCCTTGCCGACGTCGTCGCTGCTCACTACTCGCAGCGTGTCCAGCAGGTACGCGTCCACATCGTCAGCGTCGGTGAAAAACTGAAAACTATTTTCTATTAGTTACGAAAACACATGTTAAAAAAACCAATAATACCGTATTTTAAGAAATAGTAATGTTACTATTTCTGCATTGATCACTATTTCTTAAAAACGGTATTCCAAAATACTGTTTATGCTGTCCAGATTGATAAACAATAAACAATAAACGGACAAAATGTTTAAATATTCTCACCTGGTAATAGTCGACGCCTCCAGTGAGTCGTTGACGGCGCATGGCTGCCAACTGTCGCAGTCGGTCGTAGTATTCTTGCACGGCTCGCATGCGCGGCTCGATTCCTTCCGATCCTGTATATTTTGGAAATGATTTATCATCGCCGGTACTAAAAACGCAAAATGCTAACCGGGAATATTTTCTTTGATAAGTTCGTTTCCTTGGTCGACCAGACCGTCCATATTGCGTTCGAGCGACTCGAGTTCGTTCTCGGCGTTCTTGTGCTTCGCCAACATCAGCGATACCGATGTGATATCGCGGCCGGTATCCGGCGATTGCAGAACCTGCTCCAGTTCCTTGAAACTCTGCTCCAGCTCGGCCACATCCCAGAAGTACTGGCAGAGACGTTTGTTGTCCTCGAGTCGTCGCTTGCGGTCGGCGGCCAAAGCCAACAGCTCTGCATAGCGATCTTGCAGCAGCGTCATGCGCTCGTCCACCAACGCAGGATCGACTGGCTTGTATCCTGAATAGTTAATTGCGCTCAAAATCAGTTCTCAAGCGCTCAGAATCATAGGTGAAACTCGTCCAAAATGGGCGGAGTTTCTGACCCCCTTAGAAATTCGGCGGAAGCCCCATGAAATTACGGTATTTTAGGCCAAAATTTGAATTTTTTGACTCGAACCGCGAGAATTTACCGAATTAACCCAAAATACCGTAATTTCCGTACCGGATCCGTCAGGGCCATCGGCGGCGGTGAATTTGTCGGCCTGGGCGTTGACGATCTTGACGCGTTCGCCGACAATATTGATGTCGGACTCGATGAGGTGGTGCTTCTGCAGCAGATCCTCGACATCCATCAGATGCTGACCGACATCTTCCGATTGCAGACGTCCCTTGATCTCATCGCACCAGTCGAGCACGTAGACCATTTCGTGGAAGATGCGCTGAATAGCCATGCTCAATTCCAGACGCACGCGACGTGCCAGCAACAGTTCCAGCAGGTAATTCCACAGACGCAGCACATTCTCCTTGCTGAAAATGTAGCATAGTGTATTTCAGAAATAGTGGCACTCACAAAAATAATGGCACTGAGTACGGTGGATTTGAAATAATAGTAGCACCCTCATAGACGAAATTTTACCCTAGATGTAAGTCCCATAACAATTTTATGGTATGTTTTATGGCATAACAGTTTATGGTTGTGTTTTATGGTATGCTGAAGATATTACATCGTTA
>JAQGCX010000408.1:0-17298 GCA_034700205.1 Plectus parietinus | reverse complement strand
GGAATTAAAGATTTACGTTTCACTATACGTACTGACGCTCGTTAATTTGTCAGTAACGTTGAATAAAATGTTTTTGAAGCACTTTGACTCTTACCTTAATCTGTTCTGCGCGGCTTCAGGCGTGCTACAGTAGTTCGCCAGTTCGACGGTCATTCACTGAATGAACTGGCGGCGGTGTTAGGACATCACTCCAAGCACACCAGAGGCGAAAGAAATACCGTAGTAAAATAATCCTATACTAATGTATGGGTGCAAACTATTCCTAAGCCTAAGCCTGTTTCTAAGCACAAAAAAGGCTGTGCACTCTGCGTTGGAGTGTCTTTATTCTCTAAACGTTTAGAAAAATGGTTCGATTGGAGTGATGGCCTCGTACCCTGGCGGCATACACCACATATAGTAAGATTTCTCCAAACGCCGCAACATGTATGCATGAATATGCGATAGTGCTTCATCTTTTTTTGTAATTGTTTCCTTGGCTCTATCGGATGACATTGAATGTAACAGAATATGCAAATACATTTGTGTTTTCAGTCTAGCATTATTTTTATTCCACGAACGTAAAAGGACAACTGCAAAAATACATTTAATTTACACGAAGAAACAGTCTTAAAAGCGCGCTGAACATATATGGAGTCAACGACAAGCAAAATGCCAATAATTAATTAACGTCCAAGAATAGTACAAAATTGGTGAGGAAAAAAGCTTGGGGTAGTTCTGTACTGGAAGCTAACTCAAAATATTCACCGACTAAATAAGCACAGTCAATAACTTTATTTCCAAACGTTTCTTTTGGAGAAATCCAAATAGTGTAAAACTAGAAAATCGACACTTTAATTGGTTAATTCTTTCATTTTGCAAGTTTTTGACTGTACTTAACCAGTATAAAAGAACTGAATCTGTCATGAGCAAAAATTGTACAAGAATCAACTTGGCGTAGGGTAGTTCAATACTGTATTTGCACTCTCATCGTGACGAAATGCACTACAAATCAATAACACCGACGAACAAACACTATTCGACATGTCACGCGATAAGTTGGCATATCCGGCCACGAGACGACTCAAACGTACAAAAAAGCAAATTTGACGTGACTCTTCGGAATGAAAACAAGGAAAAGAAGTAGTCAGTCTGCCAAATGAAAGCGTAAATAACCACTCAATGACGAGCGGACGTCGGCGCACGAGAAGTTTAAACTTTAAACCGTTGTCAATGTGAATTAAGAGAAGAAAGAAAAATGGGAGAGCAAAGTATAAACGTTTGGTCGACGCAGTCGTTTATTGTAGCTATTATTTCTTAAAACTATTCGTTGCCAGTTTACAAGATATTCTTTCCATTTCAGCTGCCAAACTAAGTCATAATTGACTCACAATTTAGTTTTGCAATATGATTGGTTGGATATGCTTCTTGCTGACACTGTCTATTGAATAAAATAGAAAAACTGTTTTAAATAATCATGAAATTAAAATATCCGACCGCGTCGACCAGCACGAAAATTACATAAATAAATGCCAAATAAACAAATACCACAAAAATGGCTGCAACCGCCCATCGGTGGTCAAACTAATCGCTTTGTGAAGCAAATGAGACGACGCCATCCCTCTCTCAACTTGGACTGCTTGGCTGTCGGTTCCTCACAGTTCTTAGCGCTCACGGAGCCATTACTGTTGCTTCTGATCTCGTTGATCCGGGTGTTGGACATCTGCCGTTTCAGCATCACCGCACTTTGCGTCATCGTAAGCTGCGGGAGCTGCGATCCATTCCCATTCCTGCACGGATGACTACTTTCTTCTTCTTCAACACTGCTGGCGATGTCCGAACTGCGACTAGCGCTGGACAATTTGTCTCGAATAAGCTGACGAACTGAACGCCGTTCTTGCTTGTCGTTTCCGTCGTTGGAGATGGACGCGGAATCTCCGCGCATGGCTGTGATGATTGCAGAGTCGAAGACGTCTTTCAGGTTTCGTTGTGTCAAAGCCGAACACTCGACGTAACTGACGGCGCCGATTTCGGCGGCGTACGCCTTCGCTTCAGATTCGGTGACCGGCGACTCGCCGTAGCGATTGAGCTCCAACAGAACGCGCACGTTGCTGCGCAGGTCTGTCTGTGTCCCGACCAGAATTACTGAAATTCATCAATATTTGAATATTGTCTCTGCAAAATTGAAGAAGATATTTATCTTTAGTTTGATTTGTTATTGGTGAAACATGATTTAAATTTACTGTTTTATATACTGTAAGGGTAGAAAATTTGGGAGGTACTTAATTTGGGATATTTTTGATTTCGACCAATTGAGAGGTACTTAATTTGGGATAATTGTTGGTCTGATATAGTGGTCCACCAGGAGGCCGTGGAATTAAAAGCCATTAATATTTTCGGACGTGTTTATGCTGAGAATGAAACGTGTTGGTTTGATAGAATTTATTGCTCGCGATTTTACCTGTGAACGATAAAGTGACAGTATTTAGAATATTGTGAGTCAATGAGTATCCATTATTGCGTGTGTATACTAAAAAACTTTGCGTCGAGACCTAGTGTCCCGCGCTTCAGCGTTGCGGTATATAAATCGATAGTACTATGTTTTGTGTTGTCCGATCAGTCCCGAAAAAATCAATACCTATGTTTTCTGTTAGTTACAGTACTTTTCCGCCCGGTCTGGTCGCCGTGTTCTCGATATTATCAGTTTTGCACTGTGGTTAACTCTAATATGGCAATGACCGTGACTCCGTACATCTGCTATCGAAGAGATTATTCCATATAATTTTTTCTCACATTTTAAACTGATATACGATAATATTAAACACAATTTGGCCTAGTCTTTAACATATCGGAACAAGCAGTAGCACAACTTTGACTGTACATTTATAAAAACCGGTTACATGGCTCGCCAACCCCGAAAATCTAGCCACATGCAGCATTTGAATTCCCCCGCAATTCAAGTCTTACTTGGTGTGTCGGGCGAGTGTTGCCTGATCTCAGGGCCCCATCTCTGCGCGAGACTGTAGAAGGAGGCAGGCGAGACGACGTTGAAACAGAAGAGGAACACGTCACTGTCTGGGTAGGAGAGCGGACGAAGCGAGTCAAAATCATCCTGAAAAATTTCCGTTGAGTACTTGTGACATTCCCAAAAAAATGTTTTGTTTGCACAAAAAATTATGCGCGTTTTGTGCGAAGTTCAACCTGCGCTTGTGTGTAGCCGTGGCTATCTATTAAATACTAATTATTATAAAATATGAACTCACGTGACGGTATGTTTTCGCATTCAGCACTTAATGTTTCGCACACGCCATAAATAAGTTTGAAAAATAAAAAAATAATTCTGAAGATGTCTTCCGAGGTCCTTTTGAAATATTTAAAAAACAGTTTTCACAAAAAATTAATGTAACGAATGCTAATATCATTTCTTTCTTTTTTATCGCCGAAACACTGGAGCATTTTTGGGTATCATATCCAACATGAGTGTGAGAGAGGGTTATATGAATTTTTCAGAAACGGACCATAGCCTTCGGTAAAACACTACACTTTTTTGGAATCGTTTCACGCCCCCGTGTCCATTGCTCAGCATGTCGCCGTTCTTTTAACACGAACGACAATCGTCACACTGACAAACGACAATAAAACTATAGTAGATCGCTTCCTACTCATCCTAAGACAGAGGACATATCCGACAATTGGGCGGAGACGATAGCGGACAAAGCGGGGATCGTGTGGCAAAAACGCACGAACCCATCGACGATCGCGTCGTTTGGCGCGCGATCACGATTCACGCGCTAACGACTGTTTGCGGAAGTCTGTCGAAATCTCAAGTGAGCACACTGGTCTCAACGCCGGTCAAATGCCGGCAGACGCCCACTTTGTAGCCACTCACACCCCCTCCGCATCGCCGCCGTCGCATTCCGCTGCGCCTTCTTGTCCCGCAGCAGTCACTCGCAACCACTTCGCAGCTAGCGCGCTCTTATTCCCACTCGGCATCGGCGCGTGGAATGACCCAGTCGCCAATTTGCTATTCCTCTCACCTTCACGTCATCATTGTATAGCTGTGTGAGTAGCAAGAGATCGCTCTGCGCGATGAAAAACGTTTTTTTTTGTGAACTGATTTTGATCATGTTGAGAACTAAATACTTCTACCCTCACTGTTTTGTTGTTTGCAGTCTCTCAGTCCAATATTGAGATTCTGTATGTCTTGTTGAGGTTCATCTTGCCTTACTTCTACATCTTAGGTTTGAAGATGACTTAGGTTTGGGTCTGCTTTCTGACCAGTGTTGCAATTAGTACCATTACTAAACTTTTTACGATAGTAAAGTGATTTAGTATAGTACTTTTACTATACTATTTCTAAAATGATCTACTAAGATTTTTACTAAATTGAATTTGCCACTTACTAAATTCGAAAAGTATTTACTGTTACTATACTAATTAGAATCAAGAAAAAAATTATTATACTGTACTAGACTAAAGTTAAAAAGCTTTACGATTGCAACAGTGTATCTGACAAAGTCTAACGTACTGTAGTAAGAAGGTACCCACTTTTAGCACTAACTGTGTGTTAAGAGACTCTGATTGCGGCAACAGTTATGGCGCTCTTTCTTTAGAACTTATAATGTGAAATAGTTCTTTTTCAGACACCGTGCACTTCTTGGTCATTGATTGCCGAGAGTGACGGCGTCGACATGCTTCCCTTGTTGATGGCCAAGCTGTTGCTGATCGCCGCGGTAACGGCCGACCCACCGACCAGCTACTTTCTCACCAGCACTGTGCGAATGGTTAGCGGACGCCGACCTGTCAATGGATTCGGACATGCCATCGGACCTATCGCGAGAGCACTTGGACCGAAAGGAGGTAAGCTAATTTAATATTTCATTCGCATGTTTAAGAACCATCAGCAAAAAGTTAAAAACTTTCGAGTCTACTTCTATTCAGAAAATTAAGTACGTAGATTCCTTAATCCATTTCAGTTAATTTGCGTTCAACACGTGTGTCACTTAATATCTGCGTGTTAAGCGCAAACTACTTGAAATGGATTTCGGAATCTGTGTACTAAATTTTTCCATTACCTAAATTGTCTTGTTCAAAACAGAACGCTTTCCTGCACGAAAAAGCGTTTCAATGACTCTGTATAAGCAAGAAAAACAGTATGCGATAATCGCAAAGTCTGATGGGATAACTTTTTGAACAAACACTGTAAATGCAAAAATGAAAAAAACTTATTGAAGAAGAGGAGTAAAAAACATGTCACGTCCAAATCAATGTTTCTATTAGCTTGTAAGATTCGTTGGGATATAAGAATGAAAATACAAGCGGGCAGGACGTTGTAATCATAACATTTTTAAGTTTTTTGCGTACCACTTGTGCTACTTAAGTACTAGTTGGCAAGTTCTTTCATTCACAATTTTCAAAATATTCTTCCCCTTGTCAAGTCGAAGCAGCGCTCAGGGATGATCGAATTACCATTTAACTCGAGTACACAGTTAAAGGTCGCTTGAGACAGGTTTTCGGGCTACACGCCCTGCACCCAAGGTTGGCGTGAATGAGAATCAGTCCATCAAAGTAAGAGAAATAAATGAATTACAGTACAGAATAAATCAAACAATGAAAAAATGTCACAGTACAGGAGGTTCTGTTGAAGAGAATGTTACGTGAAATGCATTTTTTTTGCCAAGTAAAATAGCAGCAGTGCGTTTACAGTCGTTTAATTTATAAGCACAGCTTTCCGGGAAAATTTTCCTGAATGTTCATCCTGGGGTGTTTTCGTTTCGCAGTCGGAGAAATTGTGCACCATTCTACCTATTCTTACTGTGCTGTAATGCAAGAAGAAATGCTTTTCGTTCGTGATCGTTTGAATGTCGTTTCTTTTTCTTCAGTGAAAGTATTTTTGCGCGCAAATTCTTCCCCAACACCCAACCATACGTGCAACCAAGTTTTTCAAAAAATTCCGTACAACAGGTTTGTAAAAACAGAACAGGAGAAAGTAGGGAAGAAAGAAGGCGCAGTGATCCGTCAGAGACATTAGATCTGATCCCCTTTGATTGAATCTGGCCATGACGGTCCAGCTGTGCCCAATTCAAACCAAACGCCTGAGATCTTATCTGGTTATTTTAATTCTTGGCGGTATTCAACCGCATTCCCCTTTATGTCGTCTTATCCCGCATCTGCGCTCGTTTCCATGAGGCTGAGCAGATGGTACACGCGAGAAAGATTCGTTGAAGCGACAGATTTCGCGCATTTGAGCGAACGCCTGATCGTGTCCCCGTTCTTTTCCTCGTTTTGTCCAGTTATTCCTCACATATCTATTTGTGCCATGAGTGAAAAAAGAATTCGAACGCATCACATTTCTTCCACCTTTCCCATTTCACACCTGACGCGAGCTGGCACAAAGGTGACTGGGCGATTTCTATGGGGTCAGCAGGGCAGAGAGGGCCTAGTGGGACGGTGCCTTCTTTCTTTCGTTTATTCGGCAAAACGCCAGGCAATGTCTAGCCCCGAGTTCAACAGGATAAGCGACAAGCCTACGGAAACTGAGAATACATATACCGTACATCACAAAAAGAGAAAAATACGATAATGATTACGAAAAAATGTAGTATTTTACTACAGTCACGTGAACGCTGAGTATTAAAAGACGAGTCTGTACGAGACTGTTTAGTCTGTTTCGTATGTTATGTATGAAGATAGGCAAATGCGGTAAACAAGTCAGAACAATGGAAATGGATTTGTCGATCCCTGCTTCATTTACCGCATTAGCCTATCTTAATGCTTAACAAACGAGACAAACGCGTGCAGACGCGTCTTTTTAATGCTCAGCGTGCATGGAACTGTAACAAGAGCATTTTACTCTTTTCTCAGCCGTTATTCATTCCTATCGTCACTGTCATCTCTCATCAAAATCTGTAGTTTCGATCAAGAAAACCCAGGCCATAAAACTTGTGTAGAAGGCACCGAGCCGTCACTCGACTCGAAAGCAACGAAGAATTGCAATCAAATTCCGATATCTGTGAATGTTTGATGATGTCCCTGCGAGCTGCCTCGTGGCCGTGAGTAGGTGTGGCGAGCCATATGCGCCCGCCGACCAACATGTTTTCCGTCAGGAATATCTCATCCTTCCTCCTCGCTCGCTATTTTTACCCTTTCCATCCGCCGGAAGGAACGATCGAAAAAGATTCATTCGCCGATAACCGCCCTCCTCGACAAACACGCCCCTTGCCAGCTGTTCCGTGCGTCGATTATTCATTCGCCTTGTGCATGTGTTGAACACATGCATAAGAAACAATGGGTCGCAGGGGGTGGATGATGGCCTTGAGCGGCGTCCCTCGAAATATCCTGCGGCGCAAATTTGTATATTTGCCTATGGTGCATTGCGGGCTTCGCGCACTCGATGATTGCGCCGCTGCCGCAGGCAGAGGCGGCTTATAGGTGGACCTTAAGGTCCTGGACCCCAGGCTCCAGGGCCAAAAGGGGGGCCCTCAAGTGACAAAATACAGATGAATACACAAAGTTTTCGCTTCCGGCGGTGAAAACAGCAAAATTTTTCGCATCAGCAAGAAACCCCTATAAGAAAAAGGCCCAGGGCTTCCAGACCCATAAGCGACCACTGGCCTTAGGCTAGAGGGCAATCTTGCGCCCTTAGGCTACTGGGTTTATTTTGGCGAAAACACGGTCCCCTTGTGCTGCGTTGGGCGCCCGCAGCACCAAACGACAGACGGCGCCGATAAGCAGCCGAGCGCGAACGGCCCCGCGCGACGAACCGGCGAAATAAGCAAGCGGCCCATTCGCACCTGCTTGTTTTTTCGCGATCGTGGTCGCTGACGCATCAACGTCGTCGAAAACGATCACCACGTTCTGTCATCGTGACTCGTGCTCGGTCGGGCGCAATCACTTCTGCGCACCTGATGCCACAAAAAAAGCAATGCGCTCAATGGCTGTTTACGTCTGTCTACCTGCTCGACAATGCGAAGGTGCATTGCAGAAGTCTGTACAGTTTACTCTGTCAGTTGGGGTTAAAAGTCAGGAAGGTTTCTGATGAATTAAGAAGACGATCTTAGGTTCATAGGTGCAAAGCTGTCAAATAAAAGCCGGAGCAAGATCAGACGAGCATTTATAACTTCGACAATCTATTCAGTATTGTTAACACCTCCTTTAAACTGTTAATAAATGCGGCTCTTGTTCGTTATCAATTTATCAAATAGTGTTTTTGCATTCTGCCAAACAAAATAACAAAAATCGCATTTAATTTCGACATCGTTCACGGTTATAACGACAAAATTGCCCCTGCCTCCATTGAGACCATTTTCACAAGTGCAAGGTGAAGTTCCCACGTTATCGTTTAATCGCTCTATATCGGACGAAATCGGCCGGTCCCCATTGATAGTTTAAAACGATCTCTATCGCGATTGTGTCGTCGTTGGTGGCACGAGTGGGGTGCGTCCGACCGAGGAGCGAACTATAGGATGGCGTCTCATTGTTTGCGCGTCGAATCGTGCGATCGGACGAGTACCCCGCCCGTTGGATGACGATCGCCGCTGTGCGCGAGCGTCAACGGCGACAACGGGTCGGAGTGGAGAAACGGAGACGGGTGTGAGCGATTGAGCGGCCTGACGAAGTCAATGAAGGCCGCTACGTCGCCCACCGATCGCATCGTCGTCTGCGCCGACGTCTGCGCCACCGTCTGCGCCGCGTCGTCGGTATCCGCCCTTTGCTCAGCGGCCAGGGTGGGCGATAATTCACGTCCCGCATTCCGCGTGAAACGTCGATACGCCTTTTGCGTATTTACGACTTAACTTCGACCGTCGTCCCTGGTGTGTCTTGTGTCTGCGCAAAAGGGCAATCTCTCCAAGTATCGGCCTTCGCGCTCTCCCCCACTTTGTTGTTCGTCTATTTGTGTCTCACTCTCCTGCGCCCTATTGCTTTTCTCGTGACCGCACTGTTGTGCAGCACAGACAGATCGCATCAAAAACAGCCATCGTCCAAGGGCATTGCAAAGCGAGAGAGAGAGATCATTGGAAGATTGAATTACTTGGTCAGATGGAAGGAGAGAGAAATTGTAAAGCGCAGCATTCTAGTCACAATTTCAAGGACCAATAAACAAACTAATCATGACAGTTTCTAGAGACGCAAGAAACTGCATTTATCACCTACAATACGAACTGGGTTGCCTCCTCTTTTATATTAAAGATGCACAATAATGACAATCAAAAATAAGTTACTAAGAGTCTGAGAGAAACACATGTCAGGAAAATTCTTAGAAAGAGGAGAGGGGGGGCATCGGATTCGTATTTTTCCTCTGCCCCAAACACAACTTCCCTTTCAAACTGCGTTATTATATTTAAGCAAACATACGGGTACCTATCAACACCAGTGGTGTCACAAGAAGAATCTCACCCCTACTCTGTTGCCCTTGACTATTCTGCGACGGAAATTTATGGTTTTGCGGGTGTTGACATTCGAGTGTAAAAAGTGACGTGTAAGGCGGTTTTTCGTTCGTCTGTTGGTCCCGAGTTTATGTCGCGATCATTCCATCGAATCTCCTGCGTAGGTGATACAACACAAAGGGCAGAATTGATCCATCAGCGACAGTTGTTGGGGAATAAATGCGCCCATTTTACATAACAGGATCGTCCGCGCACTTTCTTAGACCTGCGCGCAGAAAAAAACCGAGGAAAGTAAATGCGCCGTAAAAACCAGACGTAAACAATCTCTCTCAAAGTCTGGAGCGGCGGAAAAAGTTCTCACAACATTGACAATTGATGGGTGGTTGGGTTGGCACAAAGCCGACGGAATTTTGCTTTCCGATGTCGTAGCAGATTTGGGAGTGATGAAGCAGGCTTGCAGACAACACACACGGTATCTTGCAAAAATATCGCTATTTTCGTAACTTCCTGTTCAACAAAAGACGGCAATGCTCCGTCTCCCTTCCCTCAAAATAGTTTCCCTATATAGTGCATCCCGCCCTCTCAAAGGTATCTGCCTCAGTCTTCTTTCGTTCATTGTTTTGCAAACGTGCCCAATGTCCATCATAAAATGCTTTAGTATGACAGCGCAGTTTTATGACCGAATGCTATAAGATGAGAATATCACCAACAGTATATTTTTTAAGATGATAGCTGAGCAATTTTGTGTGCAGAAAACCCAATAGTGACTATTTTTCCGCAAACAGAATGTTGATTGCTTGACCAACATAATAAATATGCGCATATATTTGATGAAGAGAAGATACGTAACTGCATTTCTCCCCAAGCTCGATCGTTAACCGCGGTTTTATCAGGCGAGAAAGGTTGTTGACGTTCTGGCTGCCAAGTAGGGTATCCGCTGAGCACAACAAGGAAACGAGCGCTTCTGCACTCGCGCCCCCACCCACCCCTCCCCTCCCCCACCGCTCTTCGAGTCCTAAAGAGATGCCGCGTCTAGACGGGAGTCGCTGCGTAGTCATGTGCATTAGAAAGATGTCACTGGCGCCGCCGCTCATTGTCTCTGTACCCGGGGGCCTAATCGTGTTCGGGGCGGTGGCCGGCGTCTTTCGTCGATGGGGCGCCGCGGTCGCCGCCAAAGGGCCACAACGGGCTCCGGGCCTTGCCGTTATCGGCGCCGCAAATCGCCCTATCGCAAGGCCGGCGTTTACTCATCAGCTGGTTTGGCCTCTATTGCGTGCAATGGCACCGTCACTCGACAATGACTACAGCCGCATGTCGTGAAATGTGAGATAAATAGTGCACCGAATAACCGCCTCGGAGTTCCAATGCTATCTACAAGACAGATAGGATAAGACGAGGTATGGGGAGTGCAGAACTTAATGAGCAATGTGGTCATTGGTTACGAAGATCCGTAATGGATATTATATCAGAAGCCTGCATCAGCTTTATTGAAAACGCAAAACATTTCCAGCTTAGCCTTGACGGTTTGAAGATGACAATAATTTTAGCAAAAAAGCATATAAATATATTTGATTTAATACAGAGAGTCCATGAGCTTATGAAATCATTGCTTCCGTTAAGTAATCAGCGAGAAACATCTAGCAATCGATGGAACAATGTAGATAATTGTCCAGTGGAAGGAAAGAGAAAATCAGAGTGCTTAGGGATGTTTTCGCTCGAATAAGGGGCCGAGCGAGTGGTGGCTATGGGATTGGGGGTTTATCGGACGAGGCGGCGTCGTCTGCCTGGCACCACTGCTCATCCTCGGCTCCCTCGGGCGTGTCCAACGCCCATCGAGCAAGGCATCGCCGCCGTCGGCTTACGCGACAGTCGGAGGAGCACGGCACCCGGTCCCCGCCTCTCTACACAACAATGTGCACACACAGAGCTGAGATGGGGCTGACAAAAAGGAAGTAAATGACTGCGTCAGTTTCGAAACAGAAGTACCGTGGTATATCTTTACTTTGCTCAATAGGACAACAGTATCGTTAGGGGACTCTATTTTTCTCCTGTACACATTGAAGATATGAGAACCAATCCAATCGAATTTAATAACTTGAAACTTGCTCACGAGCTTGGTACTATGCGCTATTCTGAATCATATTAAGTCGAAACCTCTCAAATCACAAGTTTTCCATGTCGTAATTTGAATTGTGTTTTAATGTTTCAAAAAGAGAGAATTGACATGCAACTTTAATGACTTGCGGGTTCCTATCTCTCTCTAAATTTACTTCTTCATCGGGCAAGATTTCCGCGGTCCATAGGCATGCATGTACGAAGTCACTGAGCTGAATTCCGTCTGTACATCTTATACGTGAACCCGAGCTGTTGACAGGGATTAGACGTCTGTCGACAGGGCGAATTTTGGGCGGCGTCAGCCCACAGTCGTGTGCGCGAGGCGAAGCGAGGGTGGACGAATCCTGCGCGCGCGCATCTGCTCAGCAAACATGGCGGCGGTGTTTGATTTGACCACACCGCGCGCCGCAACAACAACACAACTTTCTCACTGACCTGTCCGGCAGTGTCGCAGAGCTGAAGGCGCACCGGCTGGTTGTCCACGCGGACGAGCACTGAAAACCATTCAGATATTAGTCGGTACAGTTGAACCCGGATTTGTGCACAAAATGCGTATCAATTGTTTAATCACACGCCAACATGGAAACTCACTACGCAGAACTGCGTAGCCTCTTTGTGCGGTGGCGTGTGCTCTAACAATTGATACGCATTTTGTGCACTTATCCGGGTTCGACACTAATCTGACACCGTGCATTGTCAAAAGGTCTAGTAATTTAACAATCCGCCGTGACACTTTGCAATTCTCAAACTGCCTCCATAAAAACTACTTTTCAAAAGACCTCTTGACATAAATTTGCTTGAAATCATTGAATTTCTTTACAATTCGATCATATGACACAGTGGTTATGTGCGGATAATACAATCAGCTGGACGCGTCAGTTTGATTACGCAAATTTCGCACTAAAAATTGAGTGACAAGAAATCGTTAGCAAGCTAGATTTGGAATACGAATGTGGTCCCTATCAGGCGGACTAATCGCTGAAATCTCCAACCGACTCAGAAAAATTGATCTAATGAATCATTTTTCATTGCATAATTGTCATTCCTATTGCGCGAAATGGTTTCAAATTGCGGGGTGGAATTCCGATTTCTTGAAAAACAACAAAAGGAATGATGCGCTCTCACGCATCTGCGCGAAAACAACGCGATTTTTGTGTAAAGTTTTTTTTGCAAAATGAATGGGCGTAAAAATTTTCGCTCAAATGCGGGCCAATCAGGCGGCAACAAAGGCGATTGTGCGCGAATAATTCGTTGATCAAATCAATCACGGTCAGAATACGATGCGCCAATACGGCTGTAAACACCGGTCGCAAAGTGCCTCATCTGAGA
The DNA here is from genome assembly GCA_034700205.1 of Plectus parietinus. Lineage (NCBI taxonomy): Eukaryota > Metazoa > Nematoda > Chromadorea > Plectida > Plectidae > Plectus > Plectus parietinus. Next base: position 4,492 of record JAQGCX010000408.1, on the reverse strand, counting down.
AATTGCGGCCCAGAACAAAGAAATGCCAGTAATTTGACAGAATAATTGAGATTAATTCGAGGAGACCCAGAATCACTCACGCAACTAATAGTTTCACGCTAGGAGAGATAGAGAATGTTTCAGCAAAAGATGATTTCGAAGAGGACGATTAGGCTGCTTGCTCACTGCGTGGACTGGTTCGAAATACAATACAAAGTGTTAGTGACAATAATGTTGTCCTACGACTTATGATTGCTAGTTTCGAGCTTGCAACCGGTGCTTATGTATTTCCCAACACTTCACCCCATTCTAAGTCAGCAAATAGAATACCGCGCACTTTTCAAACATAAACGATAAAGCGAATGTTTTAAACAGCGCTTTTCTACGAATACTAATGATGTGTAATAATTTTTGAATGATGGTTGCATGAAGAGCAATTGATAGAAATAATCTTACCGGAGTAGTTGTCGAAAGCGGTGGGGACGTACTCCTGCGGATATCCGTTGGTGGTGTAGCTAACGATGAGGCTGGTCTTGCCGACGGCGCCGTCGCCGACGAACACGCATTTGAGCTTGCGCACACCGTCATCCTGGTGACGCGGCTCGTTCAGTGCCGGGTAGTCGCTCGCAGCCTTCGGCCCCGGGCGTCTCAATGGCAGAGGTGGACCAGGCGGTTGCAGAACTGTAGGAGGCATATTCGTGACAAATGGAGAGCAGCTCAGGACAGGAGCTGGTTGAGAATGCAAGAGCAGAGTCAAGAGCAAGAGCAGAGTATGAGAGACTGTCTCTTTTTGCAGGAGCAAAGACGTCTGAGCAATTGTCGCTCAGTAGATTGATGATGCAAATTGCACCTGGCGTCACTACTCGACTGGAACAAGTTGTCGCACCTCCCGCGATCAGATCAGCAAAACGATCTGGGGGTCCGTCCTTGTTGACAGAGGACGACAGGAGGAGGGATGGATGAGAACACAGATGGGACTGACGGGAACGTCGGCGGATGGGGGCGATACGGATCGGGCGGCGAAACGGGAGACTAATACAATTTCTCCACTTCACTCTTAGGCCCGTTATGTCCGTTGTACGCGCCGCCGATTGAGACGCGTCAAGACGACGACCGACCGACTCGACTGGTCTCTCGCGTCTCCGTACGCCAGACGCCCCGGCCTGGGCGGCGCGCGCGACCCGCAGACCAACGAACACCAACGTTCAGTATGCGCCCGCAGCGCCCTCTGTGCGGACTCTCCGCGAAACACTTACTCTGAGAAAAAAGTGGCCAATTTTGCGTGCCAATTGTTTCAGCCAAAGACAAATTCCTTCAATTGCCAGTGCGTGCGTGTTAGCTATCGTGAACATGAACTTCAACTGATCGATTCACTTTTCTCTCTATTGACAACCTTCTTTTGAGAGCACATTTCTTCTTGCCACCAATGCAATGCATGCCCAAAGCACCGGTGTGCCAGCCACAGAGAATCTGAGTTGTCATTCCAACTCTCATGACTCATGGTGAAATAAAAACAAAGGAATGAAGAGATTGTAAGATAAACTAACCTGCTGCAGTAACACCCAATCGCTCATTGTCGCGAGAGCTTTATTCATTTTCTAACATTGAAGTTAAAGAGCGATATCGATATTGATGCACTCATTCTTAACCTGATAATAATGAAGTGAACACATGAATTCGATCACTGAGATATTTTGTTTTTCAGACCAAGTCTCATTGCCGTGCTGCAGAAATCAGTTTGGAACATTGGCGTGCAAAGGACTCCGTCGCTCACAAGCGGATATTTTCGAATATCGCTGTCTCAACGACCATGACTTCCATACAATCGACTGTTGTATGGAGTGTCGTGACTACATTGAAACGCGTAAGATAGCTATCTGATTAACTAAATGCTTTGTTTAGCTCATTTTTCCCAACGGCCCAGCAGATAATCATTTCTTATTTTTAACTGTTTATTTTGTCTTTTTGTGGTGCGTTTAAAAAATATAAATCCTGGAATTTTGCCTTTCTGGATGAAAAAATCCGAAATGGGAATAGAATTGTTATGCGATGTTACATCAATACCTTTTCTCCGGACTCTCACTGAATGAGTAGTTCAGAGTGACGATAATTCCGTCTCTTAATTTCTTAAAATTTTATTGACGTGTTGTAAAATTAATTTCCCATGTAATGTCAAACAACGACCATAGTAAATGTTTGACAATCAAATCAAGACTTATTCTAAAGTGTACTGAGAATGCGAATAAGAATGTAACAAGATCCGGAGTTTATTTTCATGTTGACAGACTCTATTTACGAAACGAAATTAGCGTATCACACTCAATGACAGGAAACGACATTCTACCCGGTTTAATGTCTCTGTTATTCGAAAAATCTCGTTTTATGAACCTTGACCATTTTAAAACTATTTGCCACGCCCGGTCTGACTCGCGCTACGTTTTAGAAAGAGAGAAATGCAAGGATTCGATGAGAAATATTTGTCATTCCGTTTGCAATTGCAATGTGGGTCAAATAGTGATAAATTTTGTAACAAAATTTGCGATTCACAAGCTATTTCTTTTTGCGTTGCCAATCATGAAACTAACGGCTCCAATGACAAAATGTACGGGGTGGCCCAACCAACTTTAAAACATGTTCGAAGCGCTACAACGTCACCAAATTTAATCTTATCAAGCTGAAGTTTAGTACCCATAGGGCACATGTAAAAACTTAAAAACTGTAAAAATTTCACATTGATCGGTTGTGTCTTTCATTTTTAATGCAATTTTTTGTTAGTATCGCCATTTGTACTCGTTATGAAGAATGTGATTTGGGTTCATTTAAGTTCAAGTTCACATTCTTCATAACGAGTACAAATGGCGATAATGATGAAAAATTGCATAAATTCCGAGAAGCACAATCAAACAAAGTAAAATTTTTACAGTTTTAAGTTAGTATATGTGGCACAAGTATGCCAAATTTCGGCCTCATCCGTTTAAATTTGGCGATGTTGCAGCGCTTAAAATATGTGAAGTTTAGGTTGGTCCATCCTGTACTTCTGATAGTTTTTCGCATATCAGGAAGGTTGGGTGGGACCTTTGAGCTCTCGGCAGGAGAAAGGGGAGGGGGCGAAAAAATGATGGAGAAGGCGACAGTTTGATGACTGTCGCCCCCTTTTTTATACATAATTTTTATCACTTCATTTTACACAATCATATTGCCTTTCCCGCACTCGCAGTCATTCATGGGTATGGGTCGCTGTGATGTGAAGGGGCAAAGTCACAAAAGAATGGGAGTGCTCACCCCAAAAGGGACACGCACTGGATCGGATCAACTAGTTTACCACAAAAAACCTTTCCAGTCTGCTGTAATTGTACCCCCCCCCCCCGCCTAAGCAGTTGTCCTCCCGGCTACCAATGTCTTCAAACTCGACAAAATCCATTATCCAATGTGAGCCCTCCTTTCTTTCGATGTACCACTTGATATGGAATACGCAGTCGTCGAAATATAACGTTTATGTAGCGTGTATAGTGTCTGCCGCTTGCGGCAGCGGTGAGCGATGAACGCGGGATGCCGCTTGTCGCTCAGCGGTTCCGCTCTCGAATGAAAGCTGGATTGATCGGTCGCGGTACCGCTCAGCTGTGCCGCTCGCCGTACTAATTTTTCCCGCTAAGGTCAGGGAACAGCGGTGAACTATACACATACGGCTTGCCGCAATTACCTATTTCGTTTTTGTTATGCATTCTTGGTGAGACCGGCTTAACTATGGAACTGATGACGTCATGCTCACAGTTACGCCGGACTCACCAAGAATGCATAACAAAAACGAAGAGCAAAATTAAGTAGGATGACACTATACACGCTAGACTACCTCTATTGCACAATTACAGATAAATCGATGACTGTTTTGCAGATCAGATTCATCCGCATAACGCGAAGCCGATCTTCAAGGCGCCGTGGCACTGCAAGGACGCGCGTTCGTTTACGTTCTGTCGCAAGTTCAAGAACAGCGGGATGGGGAAGTTCTCATGCGCCACGCCCGAGTTCGCCATGCGCGTATGTCGGATGACGTGCGGATACTGTGACGACAATCTCTACTCTTACGACAAGGCCGCACCGCCCTGCTAGCCATAGACATCCTTATGTACTTTCGAAAACTCGGCATCCTGACCGGGGCCTGATTTACTGAGCATTGCAGCATATAAATCAATACGCTATGTTTTGTGTCGCCTGATCAGGCCCGCACATATCTTTTGCGTTTGGTACCGTAGTTTCTTGCCCGGTCTGGTCGCCGAGTTTCCGATTGTATCCTATTGTCAAACATTTTCCCTCGATATTCGGTGACCAATATGAAATTCTTTTAATTTTCTATCATAGGCGTGATATGTATCGTTTTCAGATATTTATTTTGGGCACAATCAATAAGTAAGCAACAAAAAATTAAGGCAAATGATATTATACTAGGTTGTAATGAAAGTTTTTGTGCATAAATACAAAATTTATTTCAGCATCTTTTCTAAATAAAATTTTATTT
>JAQGCX010000407.1:0-17311 GCA_034700205.1 Plectus parietinus | reverse complement strand
AATGGCCATAAATTAGCACAAAATGCTACACTTTGTCTTTTGAGATCCAAAGAAATTTTCACGGATGATGTGAACGATATTACGAAGACCCCTCCCGTTCCCTCTCCATAGAGTTTATCCCAGGATCGCCCAAAGTGTAACATTTTATGCCACAAGCAGATCACTGTGTTCGGTATCGAATTTGCATCGAATTTGTGGTTTTAATGTTGTTGATAGAGGAAAGCGAATCATATGTGCAATTGCATTAATTTTGGTCAATTCATGGCTATATGCCAAAGTTATGAGCCACCGTCATCAGCCGCCATAGCTCAGTTGGTTAGAGCGTGGGTCTAGGTCGCAGGCCCAAGGTCGCAGGTTCGACCCCTGCTGGCGGCACATAACTTTTGCTTTTTAATGTGGTGTTAATTAATTCAATGCGAGACTGAGGAGTAGCGAGCATGCTGTCCTTGTCAGTGCGATGAGCGCATTTTTATTCTGAGGAAAATGATATACTAAGTTCTACAGTATACTAAGTTCCAAAATTTGAAAATAATGTTTACAAGTGCACTTCTTTAAATTTCTGCGTGGGTCACTGGTTCTTAAAATATGGTACCAATGCTATCTAACTTTCATCTTGAAAGAAAACTGCAAGTATCCCTTGCATTCCTACTTCTACCACAGGGGAGCCAACCCCCGCCCGGGTTTTGGAAAACCCAGTTAAGGGATGAGGATCCCCATTTGAAAATTCGCGATCCCCTCCCCCGTTTTTCCAAAAATGGCCATTCTAGCTTCGCATCTGTTCCACCCCAATATGCATTCTCTAATCAGCATCGATGATATTCTAATGACAGAAAAAATACCCTTTTAGACAGAAGTTGGCAATCGTTTGTAAGCTGAGTAAACAAATAGCATGTGCGTCGTTTGATGACGAAGGCGTAGGACCAACAGTGGACTACCACCGCCATCGTCCATAGACGTCGTCGCCATAGGGAAAAAGCCAGCTCAGCAACGTTTATCGAGATTAGAATGAGTCGTTTTCCTCGAGCATTCGAGCGGTTTATTCTACTAATCGCGCGGAATACCACTGCGACTCTCAGGAAAAGGGCGTGAAGCGCGCGGGACGAGTGATTTGATTGGGCGACGCGAGATCCGTCGGTTGAGAGGCGCCGAGCAGCTGATCAGCCCTGCGGACGCAGTTTTATTTCCTCTCCAGATCATGTCGACCGGTCGTTCTTTGAGCTCGCGGCCTTCATACTGCAGTTGACTTGTTTAGTTTTACACTTGCGGCTTTTGGCTACGTACCGTAATTGCACTCGCCAATGCCACAACAATTCTCATTTTTATGACGCCATCCGCAGTCTGATTTGCTCATATGCAGCCGCCCTCCTTTACATGAACGTATCCCCAATGCAGACATGGGCACGGGGGGATGGCGATGGTATCCACCCCCAAGGGTCCAGATCCCTTGCCAGAAAAAGGACGGGGGATGAAACGTTTTTGCCATGTAGTGGCGAAAATTTTTTTGGACAAGCACTGAATAGAATGGGGTATTGGAGGCCGCCGGGGGAGGATATTCCCCCCTGGGTCGAAAATTTTTGATACTAAATCACCCCCCTAGGGGCAGGCCCGGCTTAAGGATTCGGGGGGTCCTGGACCTTTTTTCTTGAGGGGGCCCCTCGGTACCACTGGAGACAAAAATTTTTGCGTTTTCAACCACTGGAGGCAAAAATTTTTGGGTTGTTCAGTCGCCGCAGGCGAAATCTTTTGCATTTTCAACCACTTGGCGGCCGGGGGGGGCCCCCTTACACGTGGATGACCGGGGGGCTCTGGACTTTAAGGTCCAAAAGGTCCAACGGACCTGCCTAGGGGTCCAACCTTGCCCACCTCTGCCCCAATGTGTCTACATAGTTTGTTCCACGGAGTGGATGGGAGCATGATATCTTTAGTTATCACGTTACATTTTGATCTTACCACTTGACATTTTTGGGCTGCGACAGGTTTGGTTGAGACTTGAGACTAGTGTTGCAAAAGTTGAGAAATTTAAGTTCAGTAATGTAAAGTAATTTTTTGTCCAAAAAAGATTTTAGTTAGTGTTCATTTAATTTTAGTGCTAAATTGAACTCTAATTTTAGTAGTAATAGTAATAGTTGAGCATTTTAATTTTAGTAAAGTAAAGTAATTTTGTCCAAAAAGATTTTAGTTTATAGTACTTTTGCAACACTGATAGCAAGTGCAAACCCATTCATAGTCTGATATTAGAAATTGTCAAAAATAGGAACGGTAACGTATCGCAAATTTGAATACTGTGTAAGAAGGAAAAATGTTTGCACCACCGAAATTTTGGACCGCTATTAAATATTACAGTTTATAGTCTTTCGATGACGCTGAAAAAGAATGGATGAGACGGATCGAGCAGCGCTCTCTGCCTGTATGCATTTACTGAGCTCATCAATAACGAATCGAGATCAGTTAACGTCGTATTTAGCAGCCAGAGCAATTCTGACGACTTTTCAAGTGCACGATATCGAGGTAAATTTTCCATTGGGGAACTGAATTTGTTCATACTGCTGCTCCTTCAATGCACAGCTGAGGTCAATACGACAGTAGAGATGGTATTGCGAGGGAATTCCCTTTCATTGATCTCGATCACCATTAGCAAAATTCTGGTGATGGGAGCGATAAAAAAGACCAAGCAGAGGAGAAATTTTGGGACAACATAAGACATTCCCGGATTTTTGCTTCTACAGTGGAACCCGGATAAGTGTACAAAATGCGTATCAATTGTTAGAGCACACGCCACCGCACAAAGAGGCTACGTAGTTCTGCGTAGTGAGTTTTCATGTTGGCGTGTGCTCAAACAATTGATACCCATTTTGTGCACTTATCCGGGTTCGACGGTATAAGTTGGGATCAGACTGCTTCATCAAATAAGGCATTTACTTCGATAAGAAAACAATATACTCGTAGCCGTTACTGGTCCGTGATCTGCATTTCTCAATTGGGTCGCATTCGCATCCGGTTTCGTGATGACCTCCATGTGATGCGCACAACGGTTTGCTCTACTGCCAATCGACCTGTAAGTCGCAGAATTTTCTTCAGTTGGAATCAGATGTTCCACTAATAAAAGTTAGAAAGTGCTCTTCTTCGTCACTGCTTGTGCCTGATAGATCCTTTAGTAACGGTAAATGATATAAGCGTACGATTTTCGAAGATATCATATTGATTCGACCGCTTATCACTATCCCTCATTATCTTTTTGAACGTTTTACTGATTTTGTTTGTGGAACGAACATTCAGCACAATATATCGAAGGAAACGTGAAGAATACAAGAAATGTTTTCACGCGTACTTGCGCTCACTGCGTTGGTTGCTTTGATAACTTTGTTGGCTAGTACAGTTGATTCTGCCCCAATCGAAGACCCCGTGGTCAAGGACGGCTGCTGTCCACGGGTGGGATGGTGGAACATGGAATGCCGCGGTGATGGACTTTGCGACTTGGACTGTTGCGGTTGCACGTGTTGGCCGCCAGATGTCAAGGGATAATCATCTTTCTATAGTGTGCTGATGCCGCTGGGATAAATATTTCTTCTGAAATAATGTCATACAAAGCATGCGCCCTCTTGGTTTTCGAATTAATGATTTTAATGATTTCTCGATGGAAGCATGAATCAGTGCCGTCATGCCATTCACAAGATGATACTGTTTTAATTAACATATTTCGTGTATTACTATTCACCTCGCTTTGCAAACGTAATGTTGCTGTATTATCTTAAATTGTCACCAACACAAACAAAGATTGAGGTGCACTGCAACCAAAATTGTTGGCGGCAACAACGATACACACGTACGGTACAGTCGGAAACTCAGCCACCAGACCGGGCAGAAAACTACGGTATCTAGCGCAAAAGATATGTGCACGCTTGATCGGGCAACACAAAACATAACGTTTCGATTTATATGCTGCAATGCTTAGTAAACCACGCCCCGGTCTGGACGCCGGGTTTTTTTCATAGTAATTCATATCGGTGCGAGCGCGATCATTAAGTTCAGCGATGCAACTTGAAAAATTGATCACATTGATGCAGTTTCGCCGTTCAGACTCAACACAATGATGATATTCGAAATGCAACTGCTGTTTTATTTCCCATCAAATCTTCATTGGTGATAGTCTGGTTTGTCCATACCGTATATATTCAAATAAGCCCCGCGGGGCTTATTTCTTTAAAAAAATTTTGGGCGATGATCGATGACGTATGTGTCCTATGTTTTGTGTGTGTTTTCTAATAAGCCCCGCGGGGCTTATTAGAATGCAGGGCTTATTGGAGTGCGGGGCTTATTTGAATATATACGGTATGTGTTTCACTGGATTCTTCATCATCATTATGATGCAATTCATCAAAATTTCTTCTAATTGCATAGGATCCGATGAAGATGTTGTAAAGACTTTCAAACGAGAGAACGAACCCGGCAAATCCAGCTTAACCGACCGACCCGGCACCTATGAGTATTTTCAGTCATTCTGCACAACCGCAGTGAGCGCGAGTGGGGGACGAGATCATTTCTTGACGCAGACAATTTAGTATCGTTTGTCAAATAATGCTATTGGTCTTTCACTCCAAACAATGGAGCTCAAGTGAACCGATTGGTTGAGATTCAGACGGGAATTGAACTCGCGACCTTCGACCCTCTATCTTTGACCGCCTCAGACCTCTCGGCCACACCACCTTCTACTACCGTTATTAGAGCGCTTAGGTGTAACATAAACCCGCTGCACAAGCGATCGACATTGCATGTTGTGAAACGCAAAAAGCTACTCAGTAAAGGGAAGTGTTCAATCTGTTTTGATACCAATGTGCGAAAAACTACGCAGCGAATTAGAGTGCACGTTCCCTGTTCCGTCTCTTCCCTCGGTTTAAGCTCAAAACAAAACGTCGGGCACCCCCTTCATCATATATGAAGGCGTTGTTTACAGTTGTGATGCGAGTTGATTTTGTTTAGGAACATGTAACGGTTTTTCCTATTGTACTTGTTCGCATTCTCAGCCCAGAATAAACTAATATGAACATTTTCGGCGAAATCTGAAATTATTTGCAAACTGTGCCAGGGAGATTTCAAACAACGTTACAAATAATTCATTGTTCAAACAACGTTACAAATAAAACATGCATGAGTTAAATATCCACATCCAACAAAAAGTTCAATTGTGAATCCAAGGTTGCGCTTCGGCTCCCATCGAACCTTTGGGCCTGCCCAGCCTTGTTACAAATCCCTTTTTCATTTCTATATAATCAGCAATGAACATTATGAAGCCGATAATGATCAGAAAAACAAGAATCATCGCCAACAGCACGACAAGGATGCAAGAAACTCTACTCTGATTAGGATATCGACGCAGTGTCTTGCAGAATCGACGAAATCGGTTTTCTTTTTGCTTTTCTGTCGCGATGAACTCCTTTTCGTTATTGTCGTGCGCCTCTATCGGTTCGATAGGCAATGACGCCGAGCGAGTCATAATCGGCTGTTTTGGAGCTTCAACATTTGCCAACGTCTCACCACCCAAATTCTCTGAAAAGCATCTTGTCATATACTACACAGAACTGTTACAATTGATGGCCAAAACCATAGGTGTTTTTGGGGGGGGGGTAACTCCCCCAACCCTGACCGAAGTGAACAAAATGGGCGAAATTTTGTTAACCCCCCCCTCGCCCGCAGAAGGCGGCCCAAAAAATTTGCATAAAATTACGGTATTTTTGGGCGGGAATACCGTAATTTTATGGAAATTTATGGAAATTTAATGCAAATTTTTTGGGTATGGCATGTTAACCCCTCCCCCCCTACTTTTCGACCCGAACACACCTCTGGCCAAAACAGAAATTGTTTAATTGTTTAGGTTTGTTTAATTGTTTAGGTTTGTTTAATTGTTTGGTTTGTTTGTTTAATTGTTTAGGTTTTTTAATTGTTTAGGTTTGTTTGTTTGGAAAGAATCGATTGTTTAGGTTCTGAATCGAGTCCAATAGAAGCTGTGAAATACAAGGAAGGAGAACAGCTGGGACAGTCACCAGACATGCGACGCAGGGAGATTTCAATACCTGACGGACTCCCAAAAGATACTGAAATCACCCAATAACACAAGTATTTCGCCACTGCGCTTCGAAATTGTAGCATCCCAAAAATTTACTGGAACTATTGAATCCCTTGCAAGATATCACGCCCACTCCACGCCCAATTCTGTGGTGTCCAGGGGCGGATCATGGGTGAGGAGGCCCTGAATACAAATGTACTTAGTCAATTTTCAAGGGGGCCCCCTTCAGTACTAGGGCTTGGGGGGCCTGAATACATGTAATCATTGTAATCCACTATGATCCGCCCCTGGTGGTATCCACTTTTTTCTCACGCGTAATGATGATAATTATTAGGGCGTCGTTATCAATGGCACATTGCCTACCTATCTCTTTTCCTCTCAGCTTTCCTTCCAACCGCGCCATAAGAAAGCGAACAGAGCTGCTGAATTCCTGACCAGACGATATGGAAATGCTGTCGCTGTCACTGTCTGACAGCCACAAATCCGCCAGCGACTTGTCCAACAGACCCGACGCGATGCGGTTGTGAATGAGCTTGTTCGCCAATTTCCGTTCCATTGTCGGGCTGAACTAGCACGCGATAGTTATGGAAAAAATTGCACCTTTCTTGTCTGCAATCAGTTCTGTTTCCTACCCAATTTAATCAAAGGGCATACCCCAGTCCTGCGGACCAGCTAAAGAAAGTCCAGTTTTAATAGATCTCGAGTGCCCATCGCTTTTGTTCGATCAAGTTGTGTTGCTCCTGGTCATTTATATCTATAGGTAATGGGAAATAATAAACGACGTGGCGCAAATATCGCGGTCTTGAAGTAAGGATGTAATAACAGCCAGACATGGGCACGGGGGAATGGGGAGATATCCTCCCCAGGGGTCGAGATCCCTGGGATGCCAAAAGGTTGGGGGGAGATGAAACGTTTTCGCCACGTAGTGGCGAAAAAATTTTTTGAACAAGCGCTGGATAGAATGGGGTTTTGGAGGCCGCCGGGAGGATATTCCCCCCGGGCCGAAAATTTTTTGGTACTAAATCCCCCTCCCCCTTAGGGGTCGAATCTTGCCCACCTCTGATAACAGCACACGCTCACTGCTCCTGGACTCTTTTCAATCTAAATGGTGCAGCCCTGAAAACATGACCGAGAAGCAGAGGATACTGCGTCATACCATGATTCTGTGCATGACATTCACGATCAAGCTAACGTCAATCTCAGCACGTGTCCATCTCAAAAATAAATAGTCCACCCACGACCGATGAGAGCGCGTTCTGAAGGTAAATGTCAGGGTCTGCTGCTGTTCTCAGCCAATTTCCGTTTTCCGGCAGCATTTCCGGTCGCCGTTAAAACACTGCGAATGCGAGACGCTCAAAGCTATTAGAGTATCGAGATGAATTATCGGAAGTTCCTTGACATAACCAATGGTTGAAAACGATATGTTTTATATTTGCAATTTGCTACTAATAATCGATTTCTGTTTCTTTACTTTAGTAGCTGGTGAATTTATCAACATATACGTATTCTGCATAAAACACTATTTATCCGCACCAACTTCTCGAAGTATAAAACACACTGAACAAAATCATAAATGACTAAGCGAGTTTTCACCTAACATGAAGGAAATTCGATATCCCGATTTCTCATCTTTTTCTTTCTCGCAAATCCTTATCAAACTTCTCCCGCATTCCAAAATTTCCCTGTGTCTCAGGGCAATCACAATACAGCACAGCACAGCATTCAACTCGTTAAAAACGAAAAAGTAACTAGCGACCATCTCTGTTTCCTCTGTGATCAAGAAGAAACTTCCATAGACACGCGGCAACGAATCGATGACTAGTCGTATCGCTGCGCAAATGCCCAAAGTAACTGTAATCCTATGTTTTTCGCTCAATTTTTTAATTTGAATTTGCTGCCAAACCGACGCATGGTCCACTGGCACCAGCAGTCGTTGGAGCTGTAGCAGCACGGCCACATACAGGAGCACACTAGCACTGGATACTACAGCAGCGATTTTCTTCGTCACTTGATAGTAAGTGACGCTGAGAAATTCGTCACTTTTGCACATGGCATTGACACTATTTTCCATTTGGAACAGCGGATACCAGAACCAAATAACGACATTGATGCAGCCGATCAGAATGCAACCGAACAAGACGTAGTAATTGGTTTTTCGACTGGCGAAGAAATAGACTTGCGGATGATAAACGGCGAAGAGGCGATCGAGTGTGATCACCAGACAGAGCAACGGACATACGATATGAGACCAGCGCCACAACCACGATTGCGGCAGAATCACGCAGTACAGCGGCACTGCGGAGCAGTGATCAAGATGAGATAGAAGGGCAGCCACTCGATAGGTACCGCCTACAAGAGTAGCCGAACCTGAAAACACAACATTGCCCTACTGTTAACAAGTGAACATAAGCTGATTACCGTATTTTCGGAAATAGTGGCCGGGAAATACTATTATTTCAACCTCTCCGGACCCCGGGCCACTATTTCCGAAAATACGGTACATTGCACCCTACGCATCAATTTCAGAAATAAAATAAATCAGTGGTGTCAATGCACTTACCTTCAATAAACTCAGCAAGTGCCAGAAATTTAATCAAGAGAAAGATTTTTCTTCGATTCAGCAATCCGTTGGCGATGATCAGAGCGAGCGCCAAGTTGCAGCCGCTCGAGAGTCCGCCGATGAACATGTACACCGCGTATTTGACAATTAATCCTTTGTTCAAATCGTTCACTTTGTCAGAACAATTCAACATTTTGAGCATTAGTATCTCTCAGCAAACAATCACTGTCTTCAGTGGCAGCTGTGACGGAAATGGCGGCAAGTTGAATTGATAGATATGGGGAGGTAGCGCCAGGAAGCCCGAATGAATTATCGATCGAAACGCAACGATCGCGCATTCCTGTTCCGCGGCGAGTCGGACATACCGCTCTGAAGAAAATGAAGCAAAGACCGTAAGCTGCTAACAAAAGTGAACGTTAAACCTCGGACTGACTACAGGAACCCGAGCCGGCGCGCTCGCAGTTCATTATGGCGATTGCGCCTTGGCCAGACACCGCCACAGCTTTTTCTATTGATTGAAATTGAACTGTGCGTTTGCAAACAATCTGGGATTTGTTATTGGATTCGAGCGAGCGATACCGTTCTTGTTCAATAGAAATTAGCCGTCTCTGACGTGATCGGTCGACACCAAATGACAAATATTTTTCAATAATTGCTCTTCTGAATAAACAAAGATGCCCGAAAGCCTTTCCATTTTCCACGCTTTTCCACACGGCACGTGTCGAGCAATGAAGGTAAGCAGGAAACCATATTATTCCGGGTACTTCCATCCATGGACTAGTCCCTCCCCAACGAGTTAGTTTGTTTGCTCGCTTACTGCAGCAGGATAACATGTTGATTAGTGATTTGAAATATTCACATTTTTTTGCGCTGCTAAGTGTAAAGAAAAGTGTCGTCTCATTTACAAATACATATCGGAAGTCGACGACATTCGACCTCCAACATGAAACAGAAATATTGAACAGCGTTTGAACAAGTGATTGAAATTTTCATTGTGTCCGTCCATTTTTAAATCAATAGTTGTTCAAGAGTCGTACAAAACTGGGATCAAGAAAACGCCATGTCTTCTGCATGTCTGCTCGATGCCGTTGACGGTGGAGGGGGGGAATTCAGTGTTTAAAGATATTGGCGATGCCTTTGGGCTGCTCTAGGCTGTTCTTCTGTGACGCGTGTCTCCGTCGGCTATCGATGGACGCGCCGTAGACGACCTCGAGTGCGTGGATCGCCTTGTGACCCGTGTGAATCGGCGCCTGCTGACTCTGCTGCGTCCAGATGATACTCTTGTGACCAATCGTGCCGCTGTCTTTGCGGTGTTCCTAAATTTCCCGTATAGCTTCCGTATTTTCGGAAATAGCAGTACACGCAGAAATAGCAGTACATGTAATGCCATTTTCCACGTATGATAGGTACGGTAGGTAATTTTAGGTAAAACACACACAATTTGTACTAAAAATAGGCAGCCTCCAAAAAATATGATCTTAAATCGGCATTACAGGCTGAAAAAATGCTAAAATTCCTCTCAAGATTTGTCACTTTCTTTGTTTTACCAAGCACATTTTTGACCATGGAGAGGTTGAAATAATAGCAGTACACTCAGAAATAGCAGTACAGAGTCCAGGGAAGTTGTAACAATAGCGGTACAGTATTGCTATTTCTGAAAATACGGTTTATGCAGAACATTCATTCTCAAGCTGTAAATGGGCAGACTGGTGTCCGCGGTCAACCAACTGTACAAAACTTGGGCATAATTTGTACCATATTGGTCAGATGTATAGGGTCCCGCATTGCGCCTTTTACTAACCCTACTTGTGTGATCGATATCATCACATTGGTGTTCACGTTAAAAGTTTTATAAACGCATTAATTATCATTGAATGAAAATCATTTTCTGACCGACCTTTTCAAGGAAGGTTTTGAGCGAAGTGTAATCGTGAATTTCCCCATCGGGTCCTGGCCTTCGCTTCTCCATCTCTGATGCGACGTTCATGTTGACCAGCGAATCGCGTCTCGTCCGGTTCGTGGCGATACTCTCGTCCGTCAATGAATCTATCATCCCATCCAAATCGCGCAGCAGAGCGCGCAGCTCGTGAGGACTCACCTGCAATAGGTCAGCTAATCACACAATAATATCAAGCAGAACCAGCAAGTTCGTGTTTCACGTCCACAGCTGCGTATTGGACTGTTGCAGCCTATCTGCAGAAGTCAATGGTGGGCCAGTGACCACCAGTGTTGCAACTAATTGTTAACTAGTTAAGCCAAAGAAGTAGGAACCTGATTATCTTTTGCTAGTTACCTAGGTGGTCAACTCGTTACCATGGTGATCAACTCGTTTCCATGGAAACGAATTAATCAAGTAGGAAACAAGCAAAAGATAATCAGGTTCCTACTTCATTGGCTTAACTAGTTAACTAGTTATTAATTAGTTGCAACACTGATGACCACCCCACCTCAGACCTGGGCACCAAAAAGTCTGGGGGGGGTATTTTTTCAAAAGTCTTTTTATTCAGTGCTTGTCCAAAAAAATTTCCCACTACTTCGTGGCGTAAACGGTTTTTTTCAGCGAAGGTCCATTCTATCCAGTGCTAATGTTTTTTGACCCCTTAGGGACCCCCCGTGCCCATGTCTGCCCCACCTCTCCCAAGAAAACTTCGCAAAATATTTTTTGTTGTAATGAATCCAGCTCGTGTTATATCAGGTTCGCCAAATTGAATGGCTTCGCCACAATGCCATAATATAGTCTACAAATTGATAAACTGTAAAATGTTCGTCAAGCGAGTCAGCTGATTACTTCGCGGTTGCCGTTTTGTTTTGTGAACACTATAAGCTGAAAACTCAATTCAAAGTAAAAAGAAGGCTAACTTTGAATTTTGCGGCAACGACTTGCAACAGCTCGGCGACGGTGACACTCTGGCCACCGAACCAGACGTTCACCTTGCCGGCGCCGGTAAAAGTACGTCCCAGGTAGTGAATCTTGCGCAAGTAGTTGTTGAGCGCGCCGATGAACGTCGACATGACTACCATGCCGCCAGTGATGTACAGGATCACTATAAGACAGTGCCACGACGACTGCGCCGTCGGAAACAGCTCGCCGAAACCGATCGTCATCACGCTGATGAAACTGAAACACATTGTGTCGCGCCAATGGTTATGTTCTCCATCTTACCCAAGTTCGTTGGTTAAATATTCTTTATGACTGGATTTCAAAGAAAATTTTGAGAAAGTGCGACCACGTTTGGATTCGCAAAACTTAGCAGCACACCAATCGTAACCAAATTCGCCAAAGTGATAAATACGGTATTTTTGTAAAAAATCAAATTCTGGTACGATATTGTAAATCAACTATTACTAAAATTTTCAAGATTATGTGACAGTCATTTAAAAACCCTCCGAATTTTGATCACGCCCTCCCTCAACTCAGAAGGAGCAAAGGCAGCTTACCGAAATTAAAATCGAGCATGTCTTTAACCAGAGGAGGCGAGTGCCCCCACTGAACCCCCCCCCCCCCCCGCCGCTGACTAATGAAGCGTTCATGATGCTGAGTTTATGCTGCGATTTTTGCAATCTGCCTGCGTTCATGATCAACCGAAATCGATCATTTAGGCCTGCGTTTGTGCTACTATTATAGATCGAGCGTGGCGCGCGGTCGGGTCCCGCAGTTCTCAGGAAGATCAACGTTAACCATAAAGGTAACCATTCAACTTCGCTAATCTGCCTCCTCGTCTTTTGTCCTTGCGGCTATGGCTGCGATTCTCCTTTTGAACACCCTCTTGTGGAAAATCGCAGGCATAATCGCAATATAATCGCAGCATTGTGAACGCCCCATAATCAACGGCTCCCCGCGCCCACACCAGTTGCAGAAATGTGAACGAACGAACCTCAAATATGTCGCATCAACAAATCCCAATTTGTCCCAGGCGTTAAAGAGTACGGCTCCGGTACCGATGGTGAAGAGAAGTAGAAGGTTGAGCGTGATGAAAGGCATCTTCATTTCGCCTTCGGACGATGACACGCGGTCGTCAGATCGATCGACTGTCGATTTCGTAAGGCAGATGATGCTCATCCAGTACGCTTCCGACATGAATTTGCCCATGTTCGCCAGAGACAGAAACATGAGCGGGATGCCGAACGCCGCGTAGCCGATGCAGAACAGCTTGGACGCGTCGGTACTGGGTGATATGTTGCCATAGCCTGAGAAACGGAACTACGCTAACACTGATTCAGAGATTGAAACATCATGTGCACTGCAGGAAAATAATGCGAGATGAACGTGTGGAGGTCTGTGGGCATATGTGAGCAAGGTTCGCCAAAACGTATTTCTCATACGTCATGGGTAGAAAAATTTACCAGGATTTGTAATAAGTCGCGAAGTTTTTTAAGCGGGAATTCCAATACAAAATTAAAATTTTTCACAAATATTTGAATAATTTACATTTTCCCTAAATTTGCATAAATTTGCATATTAGAATACGGTGATGTTACAAAAGTCGACCTAGCATACGTCATTGCTCAGATATGTGCGTGGGTTATACCCGCAAGGGATTCGATAAGTCCGGCAGTTGAGCGCGAAAGCATATTGCATAAATTAATCAGTTTACGCTGGATTACTGGTTTTCGATTGGTTTGGGTAGTTCTCTTAACTTGGAATATTTTTTTAAACACTCTAAACCAGAAGCAGGGCCGTTGTCAGGAAATACAGCCTCGCCCTCTTAAATTTGCATGCAATGCAACCGCGCAAAGCACGGAACAAAAAACGTCACTCTTCACAATTACGTGGCTTACGTCACAGTATAAACGTGTTTGTTTTGAATAAATTAAAAAATTGTCAAATGACTGGATGAATCACTAGACCTTGGTTTTTCTGGCAAGAAACAGGCCGCACAACAGGTAGGCAAGAAGTTTATTGGCGCAGTCAAAATTGGGCGTATTTTCGTTTTATATCCTAGGATGCACTGAGCACTTTATTGGTCTTCAAATTGATTTTCTGAGTGCCCACTTTTATTGCTTGTAGGAGTTGGGTTGGTTCGGAACCAGTCGGATAGAATATGAGAGGAAGAGTTATTCATCATCATAGAAAACTCGCTGCGCTACGCTCACTTCTCACCGTTCAAATTCTTCGAGTCAAAATGTCGCACTGATGGGGTGCAATTCATTAAACTGACTGGCAGTTTTGCAAATGCGAATGACATTTGATTGATCGATAGATCGTGAACGAATTCAAGGTGCAGACTGCGTACAAAGAGAACAAGACTAACTCGGCAAGTTGCAAACTTCATCCGCAAAATCATGTTTTTCCGCTTATTTGTGTTTTCCATTGCCAATACCTTCGACGTAATAAAATTTATCATACAGCTATAAAGATATTTTGCACACGACAAGTAGGAGAGTGAAATAAATTTTGAGAAATTACAACCTAATTATACTGAAAGGAGCTGTTTCCAAATTCATACATCCGTTTCCGAGGGGGTAAATAAACACTGAGGAGTCGAGAAGTAGAACTCTTGGAGTAAAAATTTTCACTGTGTAACGAAAAACTACTCTCTTTCTCTCCACAACCCCTGATAATCTTAAACTCCATTACAGTTGTGCATGGTGCTCAGGACCGGATTAATAAAATAGTGCAGATTCGGTTTCAGTGCAGATTCTGCATTTTTTTTGGTTCATGCTTTCATTAATTCAAGATTCTAAAATGTTGCATGTTTTAATGAATCGCACCGCTAGAAGTGACCCGAGCCCCGATATTTCTATGGTAACTAATAAGAAATTCTGACCACCATTTTCTTTTTCTCAAATGGACATTCGCACGGACTTTTTAGTGCCCATACGTACCGGTATGTTTAACTCACCGATTGTCGTAATCGTGGTGAATGTAAACAGTACAATTTCTCTGAAGTCTTCGCCGGCCATTTTTTCATCCAACTGAATGAAAATCATAGCGCCACCGATAACGTACACGCATAACAATAAATTTATTATAACATGCGGTGCAGATAACCAAATTATCTGAAATACATGAGCATAAGATTGAGTGGACATTTGACAACGTTAGTTATTAGCTTGCTTTACACATGGGCAAGGGGGTTTGGGAGTTTTAACGCCCACCCCCTCGGGTTCAAAATCCTCCGGCGAAATCAGTGAGGAAGTAACGTTTGAGATTTTTGCATCTGTTTTTTTATTATAAAGTCGGCAGTGCAGAGGTGCGCGGTGGGGGTTGGCAGGTTGGCGACCCCCCACAGAGGGTCGCCAACCTGCTACTCTCGGCTGTGGAAGGTTGGTAAACGTATTCGCCACGTATTGGCGAAATTTATTTTCAGGTTTACACTATATTATTGAGTTTTTCTGTGCATTTGGGGCTTATATAATCCCCCACCGAATAGGTTGACAATCCCCCCCCCAGACCTTTGACCCGCCCACCTCTGCCAGTATTGTGACCACAAAACCCCACTCACCCAAACCGATACCTCTGACTAAGTTCTCATCATGCTGAGCTGCACAATTGAGAAATGTTCAGGAGACAATTCGTATTTTAGAATTGCAGTTGCAATATTGTGGCACAAAAAACAAAAAATTGCAGATATTAGAACAAATTTCGCAAGAAAATTAGTTCCTCTTTCTTATTTGATCGTTTTATTTCAAATTTTACGCAAAAGTGTAAGTTTTGGTAGCGTCTGTGAGTAATGACGGACGGTTAAGGCTTATCTCACACAATCGAATGTGACGGCACGTATGTCGAGATTTGACACTTACGCGCTTGATTAATGTCTGCATGATCCTTCGGTCGTTACTCTCGGCGCCGCAGTCCAGACCGGAAAATTGCACTATCTCGCAAAACAAACAGAACTCGGAATTAGTGTTGTCGGTTGGCGCACAACGATCATGAACGAAGCCCGAAAGAGACGCCAGGCGGCGCACGCATGTGATCGTCGCCGTACTCTCGCGACGAATTACGCACAATCCTTCTCAAACCTGTCCAGACTTATTGACGCAATCCATCGCCCAGGCTGCGGCGCGACAAAAAATCAGGTCCTTATACGAAGAGCGTGCAAAACGCGCCTACAAATCAGAATTTGTTCGTATCGTTTATACCATCGTCCACAGCATCACTATCGTTCGTTCCCATCAAACCTTGACAATAATGCATGCGCACGGCGGGGACTGGGGATGCACAACCCAATTGAGACTTTACATTTTATTTATTTTTTATTTGTCTCAATCTCTCGTCAAAACGAGCAAAACAGAACAAATGAATGAGCATGTATAATGAAATCGTCAATGTATATGCGGGTGAGAGAGGATGCAAGAGCGCTGTAGTCGATGACTGACACCGTATATTTATAAAAAGATTTAATAATAATAATAAAAATAATAATAGTAAAGAAAGATAATATTGTTATTGTTAATATTGTTATTATTAATATTATTATTGTTAATATTATTATTGTTAATATTATTATTGTTAATATTGTTATTGCTAATATTGTTATTGTTAATATCGTTATTGAAAGATAATATTGTTAATAAAGAAAGGTAATATAGTTATCTATATAGAGAACATTTTCTATAGAGAATATAGAGAATGTATATAGGTAATAGAGAGAACATTTGCTTGCGAGAATGTCTGACTAAAGAAGAAGGAAAGGAAGAAAAACATAATGCTTTTTGTAGACTGTTCACATAGTTGCGCTTTATATTTTGTCACATATTTTACTCTGCGATAGACTATGCCATTTATCTCAACTTGCATGACAAACTGTTTTCTGATTCCGATATACTGTCTTATACGGTATTTATATTTAATTATTCTTCAGTATATGGGCGTTGTCGATTTTCCTGTACTCGGGGCTAGACATTGCCTGGCACTCTACCAAATAAAGATGAAAAAGTTTTTTAAAAAAACATTCTATCTGAAGATATTTCGCTTTTGGTGGAGAGCTATCACTTTTCGGTGAGGGAAAAGAAAAATTCTTTGATTTGACGTTTCTCCAAGAATAATCTGTTCTTTTCAGCCAGTACTTGTCTACTTTTGATCTCGTGTCACTTATACTTATGCAATGCTTGCCTCATACCTGTAACGCTGGTCCGAGATCAGCTACATGCTGGTGACCAGGAGGGGGGGGGTCGCCGGGGTACGGTATTGGTAATTGGTAATACGGTAATTGCTGCGTCATGTGAGATTAAAATAGAGTATGCGCAATTCCAAAATGTTTGTCGAAATTTGTAGCATTGTTCCCCAATATGAGAGAATGACATGCGATTTGCATTTGATGACTTTGCCGATTAACAAAATTTTTTTACTAAGCATATGATTAAAATAATCTCTCACACTTCTGCTGAGAACGTCTATAAATTTTGTGCTCAATGTCGCGTCTGAGAAGAATAGATTCAGTGCGCTGCATGATACTTTAAACGCGAATGGCCACAAGTTTTACTGGTCACATCACCGGTTTTACTGGTCAGTAATGGATGCGAAGCGCCGCAGGACGGACGCCGTCACGGATGCCTTGCGGGAAATCCGTCCCGCCTGGTGAATCTCCAACATCCATTGTTTGATATCCCATATAAAAACGAATATCATCATCAACTGATCACCGGCAGTGTCATCTGCTCTTCTTCACCTTCTTCACCAGCTGACGAACATGCAGGTCCTCTTCGTGGTCGCTGGCGTCCTCTTCGTCTCCAGCGCCGTCAACGGC